>JAKLLX010000099.1:0-78273 GCA_022813745.1 Naganishia kalamii
TCAACTCTAGTAGGACAGCTAGCTAATGGATAAGTTGTACAGGCGGTACAAGTGCTAAGGGGCTCTGTCTCTCTACAACTACTCTCGTGGGACATAGCACAAAATAGGTCCATGCATCCCTTTGATCCGCGCCCCCTATCGTCGCCAGAGGAGACCACACTCTCAGGCTTGCGATCTGAAATCGTGTTACACATATATAGATTCTGTTGTCCAGGTGCAGTCCTGCTATCCTCCTTTCCTTTATATCTTCTGCATCCAATAGCGCCCGGGATCTAGTCAAGCGGCTTCGCCCACCTCTCATTATACACATCCACTCGCTTTTCGCTTCTACTACCCCGCTTAGACATGTCTTTCCATAAAGCATCAGCCGAAAGCCACGAAGAAGATGAAAGTGAACACATGGCTGGTGATTGGTTAACCGAGGTTTTGGAGGGGGGAAGCGGATTTACCACGACTGGTCCGGCGATTGATGCCACCAGAGGAAGTGGTCCAATTCGTGTCACCAATCGAGGAGGCCGCATTCAATCGCATGCTTATGGTTCCACAGTCCCTCAGCGAGTGGGCTCACAGCGCTCTCCATTCTTTGAAACGGACACCTCAGGCTCTCGGCACTATCGACCCCCGACTGTCGAAGATGATCTTGATTCAGAGCAATCCGTCCGTGGTGAAACCCTCGACACCGTATCCAGCGGGGATGACACCCCTCCTGAGTCACCTGTCCGGGAGGGGCATGGAAATCTTGCAGGTCTACCCAATACTTCACCAGACACCTACTTTTCAAAGGCGGGTGTACAAGCGTATACAATCGCAGCTACCTGGCTTGAGGCCTACGAAGGCGGAAACCTGCACCCAGCTTTCGGCGAAATGAGGGATCTGCGGGACACCAGAGCCAGTATCCTACAAGGTAAACTATCGGACTACGATACATTGACCGCGGAGACTGGAAAGATTCACATCAATCAAAGCTTGTGCACTAGCATAAGGAAGCGTATCACAGAGGGGGCGCAGCTTGACCGGAAATGCGTGGAAAGGGAGCAGGAGATCTGGGCAAATTATATCAATATCTCGGCTTCCGTCTGGGCCAATCAATACGTTAATGCCTTCATTGCCGAACGCAAGGTGTGCAAGACGTCACCATCCCCCGACTCAGACAAACTCGTTGGCATAGTCCTAAGGGAGCTGGCTGCGGGAAGCTCAGCTGCGGAACGTGTTCGGACTCTATTGTCTCAACACCGCCGCGACAACTGGGACCTCAAGACTTCGTAGACAAGCACGTATAAATTCGGCCATTGCCAGATAGTGGCGTCACTCGCTCGTTTTCCAGGCTCCTGTCCATGATCGCGCTGGAAAGTTGTATTTTTTTAATCAGTCTTCAGCCTTTCTGCGCCTGTCATCCCTGTATTATTTCCGTTGTTGTAATCACATGTACATTGTGCTATCTTTCATGTAACTTCACTTCAGATATTACTTTCGAAAACAGTATGTTGTCTTCCCCTCTATTCCCTGGTTTGAGGACAGGGCAATCATCTTTTCACGATACGGTCTCGTATTCCTATCTGTCTTGTGATCTTTCTACTTTTTCACCACCTTCGCATCCAAGCGTCGTCTCTCTGAGTAGTGGTTCCTCGGGCACCGCTCGGTTGGAGCGTTGTGTAAGGCGCGCACCGTACGAGAGATATGGTCAAATCAGGCATTGTACGACGAAAGCCCTAGACCGATCAAAGATGAGGCTCTGGAAGCCTTCATCTGCTATACGTAGTGATGACTGATTGCGCCAACCTTCATCCCTCAGCTTATCTCTTGCAGGCATGGACGATGATCTACACTAGAGACATATCGCTCTTTCACTCAAAACAAAATCGTAAGCACCAGATCTCGTCACTACCTTGGTCTTTGTAGTTCGACCCGCGTCGTTGCTCCTAGCCGTTCTTATCTGATGTCCGCCAGTCGCTATGCAACGGCGAGTGCCTCTGTTATACCATTTGGCTTTAGCCACCTCGGCATTTTCCGAAAAAAACGATCTGGAGAACATGAACGACGGACAAGCCGCAATCCGGCAAGCGAAGCGCGGGTCTGTCTCGCGCTTTCATGGCCGAGGCTTTACTCGTATCCGCCGAAGGCCTCATACTTCCAGGAAAGATGGTTTCTACTTCACTCCCCACGAGCTATACGGCTGGAACTTTGAGGGACAGGGAGAGATCGCCCTGGTAGGAGCTCCATGCAAGATCAATCGGAAAGCGCTGATGGTGAAACAAGTGAGCGGCTGATAAAGGAGCTGGCAATAAAGGAAGATGTCTGCGCTAGAACCTGCTACCATTGGTGCTTGATGTATGCTAGAGCGTGCATACGGTTTGTATATCGGCAGACCGTTTTATAGTGAATGCCTGGTTCAACCTTGGCATGTTATATTTCCTCCCACGATGCGTCCGGTTCGATGCAGTGTAGCCACTGAAATTACTGAAGTAACTTTCAGTAGCTGCATCGCGGGTTCAGCTGCTTCAAGTGACTTTATCATGGGCGACATATCAGACAGGGATCGATATCATGGATCATCACAGCAGCTCCGTTGGCAACTATGGAAGCTACACTGTAGCTAGCTGCATCGCAGTCACGTGCCCCCCGGTGCCGACACCGCCTTCTCCGTCGGGTGCCAAGCAAGGAAGCGTGTCAGCCATTTACGGTAATTCACGCGATGACGAATCGCTCGACTTAGTGTGTTTGCCGTATATAGGGAGCTGGATCGACTTGTTATCTATCTCGCCTTCCTCTTTCCTCTATATCTCTCATCACAACCATGGGTCTCGCTTCAAAACTCGCAGCAGCACAAGGTCCCGCTCAGGGCAACATGGCCGGCGTCGGTGCCGCGCCCCAACAGCAGTACGGAGCTCCCCCTCCTCAACAACAACAATCCTACGGTCAGCCGGGGCAACAATTCGCTCCTCCCCCCTCTGCCCCGCCCAACCACCCTTCCGCCGGAGGATACGGTCAACAACAGCAGCAACCCTCCCAACGAGGTACCTACCCCGGCTCCGCTCCCGCCGGTGCGCCACCAGGCTATGCTCCTCCCTCTGGAGCTCCCCCTGGTGCACTCGGACAGCCCGCCGGGCAAGGTCAGTTTGCGCCCCCTCACGGGCCTCCGCCTGGCCAGCAATATGGTCAGCCTCAACAGCAGAGTCAGTACGGACAGCCGCAGCAGCAGCAACAGGGCCAGTACGGTCAGCCCCCGCAGCAGCAGCAACAGCAATACGGACAGCCGCAAGCTGCTCAGCAAGGTGCTCCTGGCGGCGCCAACACCCGTGACGCTCGATTCTTGATGACCGTTCTCCAACAGTGTGTTCAAGATGTGAGTCATCGCTTGCTTCGCTGTGCCATTCCGATCTGACCCTCTTTTCCGCAGCAAAACATTCAAGCGTTCTACCCTCCCGGTACCCTCGACATGATCGCCGCCCAAGTCGCTTCCTCCGGCGCGCTGGACAAGATCGCGAACGAGTGGAGGATGCCCAAGGAGTTGGCCACGGATTTGGTCAAGATCGCGTTGTTCGATGTCGTTTTGTATGTCGATGATTCTGGTGAGTTTGTTATCTGATTCGGGACAGGGAATAGTAGCTGATCGTACGGTGTTACAGGATCTATGGCTTTCGAAGAGGGTTCGTTGACCTGTCCCGAGCGTTGGACGGCGTACTAACACTTTCCCGCAGGTGGTGAACGAATCGACGACCTCAAGCTCATCATGTCCCGGGTCGCCTACGCCACTTCCTTGTTCGACCAAGACGGTATCCAGGTGCGCTCCCTCATTCCCTCTTCCTGCTTTGAGAACATGTCCTAATCTTACGCTGCCCTACAGGTCCGATTCATGAACTCCCGTGTCGAGGGCAACGGCATCAACTCGGAACAAGCCGCCCTCAACCTCGTCCAACAAGTTCGATTCTCCGGTACGACTCTCCTCTCCTTCCCTAAACCTCTCTGACTCCCCCCGCAGGCCTCACTCCGCTCGGAACCCAACTCGACGCCAAGATCATCCAGCCCCTCCTCCTCGGCCCCGCCCGCGCCAACCAGTTGAAGAAGCCGTTGCTGATCGTCATCCTGACGGACGGAACGCCCGCCGGAGAGCCCAAGGAGCAGGTGTTCAACGTGATCATGCGCACGAACCAGGAACTGCAGCGAACGAGGGTAAGCTCGCAAACTCGCACCATGCACATGTTCGCTAATACATCGTCTTTGACCTCTAGTACGGACCCGACGCTGTCTCCTACCAGTTCGCGCAGATCGGAAACGACCTCAAGGCCCAGGCATTCCTTGGAGAGCTCGATTCGCACCCGATCATCGGCGGCCTGATCGACTCGACCTCCAACTACGAAGTCGAGCAGGACGAGATGATGCGCACCTCGGGCGTGCAGTTGACCCCGGAGATGTGGCTTGTCAAGTTGTTGATGGGCAGTATTGATTCCAGTTACGATACGAAGGGTGAGTGACGATTTCCAAAGTCGGGGAAGCAAAAACTGACGGAATACCGACTATAGACGAGAAGTAAATGCAAGCCGGAGTTTCGCCGTGTCTACGCGATCGCAGTACCGGCTAACGAGTTGTACAAGAGCATATGCGGATGGCCACGAAGCCGTGCCGGTCGAACATAATGCTGTATCGATGAAGATGTAATGATCATCGACCTGAACGTTCGGCCGTTCGAAGTTTGGGACTCGATCGCATAGATGTGGACTGGACATCGACCTGCACCGCTGACAACTCTGTCTACCGTCCACATACCTTGGCTCTACCCTATGATGCGTGCCCAAGTGGCGCGTTCTGCTTGACTGGCATCTCCCCAGTTGCTGGAGAACCGTCCTCCAGCTGCACATCATCCGGTTCGGTCGCTTCCCTCAGGAAGTCGTCAAACTCTTCAGTCAGATCCATCGGTTCCCTGTATTCACCATGGATACGGGGATCCAGTCGCTGCAGGCTCTCGAACACGAGATTCTCCAGTCCCTTGAAGTCCTCGTGAAAGCGGTTTGTCCCTGTCAAGCATGCGATTATTTGGTCTCGCTTTCCCCCACGGCTGAGCCATAGGCGAGTTATTGGGTTGTATGCCATGAGCGCAATCAGATCGCGTATGTCGTCACTCTGCGCCTGTCCCCTGGTCTCATCATCCTCTCGTTGTTGCTCGGCAGCAAGCGTTCCACGAGCAGATATCGTTGACCAGCCTTCTCCAGCGAGACGTCTTTCATATGCGTCGAGTAAGTCGCCCCAAGTCATACGCCCTGACCTCGACGTCGGGAGCTGCAGCTGGTGAAACTCAGGGGTCCGCTCCGGGGCCGAATCCGAATCGACTGCGCTGGACAATCCGTCCCTTCGACGGTGAGTGGAGGCCGAAAGGGTCTGCTCGCGTGGGGCAGCGTCCACGAACGGCTGGTCCGTGCATAATGACGGCGACAGACCTACGGTAGAGATGGCAAAAGTGCGTCGGCGTTGTTCTGACATCGCGTTATCGGCGGATCGGTTCGTTGTGGTGGCCGTCGAGACGCAGACCAGTCACCTTTGGTTATATGTAGCAACTCAGGCTACCGCTCTTCTGTTTGCAACAAAGGAAGCACAGCGCCGCTGCAATCGATGGAAGGGTCCTGTTCATGAATTTATGCATAATATCCCATCTAGCTTACATCATGCCCACAACCCCCTCGCTCAATACATGATCGTATCCCTCTCCACCATCCGCGGAACAAGCCTCAACGCCGGGTCATCATAAATGTATTCAAAGCTATTCGACGTGTTGCCAAGCTCTGCCCGTCTTCTCGATCTACGAACCCCTCTTCGCGCTGTCCAATATCCGGTCAAAGTCCCGAGTCTTGTCGAAGACTTCCCCTCCCGGCCCAAGCGCTAGGCTGGCGGTCAAAACCTTCCTAAACGCCTTGGTTTCCTCTGGATCGTCCTTGGAGAGGAGCGCTTTGATTTGAATCTCCTTCTCATCGCTCAACCAAGAAAGGGTCACAGGATTCAACCGCATGATCGCTACATTCAACGCCAAAAACTTGTCGGCCCGCTTCTGCTCCACCTTCTGGCGGTCCTCCACGGACAATTTCCCCTCGACGGAATTCTGAAGTAGGGATTCTTCCTTCCGATCTCGTAAACTTACGATTGTCGGAAGGGTCGTCAGCCAGTCGGGCGGGGGACTCCTTCCCCGCCACATGGTCTCGAATTCATGGGGGCTCAGCCAATCTATGGACTTCCGAACGATTTCCCAGGCCGAAGGAGCGGAAGACGTGGCAGTCGCGCCGTCGTTTGTCGCCTGTGTACCATCATTCGAAGACTTTGACTCGCCGGAGCTTGGCGGACTTCGAGGTGGGAGACTGGTAGTGCAGACTGCGTGAGATCGTTTGCGCGGCGGATTTGGAACGTCGAGCCGGTTGTCCATGGTGGTGAGCGCTTACGGTGTAGCCAATGTTCGGTTTCCAGGCAGAACACCTTTGGGTATTTATCTACAGGGTTCCGTCCGATAATGTAAACAATAGAGCATCCTGCATATCAGCAACAAAGGATCTTCATCTGCGGAGATGCAACAGTATTCAATCGTGCTCATCCAGCTTACATCAGCCCCGCAAACCCCGCTCAATACATGATCGTATCCCTCTCCACCATCCGCGGGACAAGCCTCAACGCCGGATCGTCCTTGGCCACGCTCCACAGGTAACCATCTGAAAGAATCATCAGCATTTCCCCTTTTCCAGATCTCAACAAGCGACTCACCAAGATCCGCCTCGGTCATACCCTTCAACCAACCCAACCCCTCCCGCCCACTCAACTCCTCCACCCGCTCCATCGCGACCCTTCCGACGTCCAGCGCAGCCGCACGAACGACGTACGCCTCCTCCGCTGTCAAGCGCGGGCCTTCGGTCACCTTCTTCTCCTTTGGCACGCCGTCCGCGCCCTTTTCTGCGAGCAACTGCTTGAATTCGGCGCTCTGCTTTGCCCATTCCCGAAGTGCGGGGACGGTAGATTCGGAGGCGTCGATGAACCCGAGGTAGAGGCACATGGTGGGTAAAACATTGTCCACGAACATGGGTAAAACCTTGGGATCCGGTAACCGCGGTAAACGCTCCGACGAGTCCTTCGGCCGGAGGGCGAGACGTTGGTAGATGCCGAAGATGAGGAAGAAGACTTTCTTGAAGAGGTACACGGGTTGAGCCGGGTCGAGGACGGTTGACATGTCCTGGAATCCGGGGATGAGGGTGACAATCTGCGCGCGGGACGTTAGGTGCGTTACACAAGATGAGAGGGAAAGACTTACCTTCTCGACGATATACTCCGCAGCGGCTGCGTCCCCCTCCTCCTCGATCACCTTCTCCGACTCCTGCAACACCTCGAGCACGAACGCTCCCAAACTCTCATACCCCGCATCCAACAACACCTCTCCCGTTTCATTACACGCCCGCACGACCAACTGCACCACATCATGCATATCCCCTCCCTTCTCGCCCACCGTCACCCCCGGCAACGTCTCATGCGCCTTCTCCTGATAACTCGAGACGCCCCAAATACCCTCCACCGTCTCGGGCTTCAACGCCTTCAACCCTTTCGCACTGAGCAGACTATCCCCCTCGCCCGGGGTGATATACATCCCGAACAAGAGCTTGACGACGTTTTGGTACGCGCCTTGGCCCGTCGCGCGGTGGAACGGTTCTCGGTAGCCCGAGAGGGTGTTGAGGAGCGCAAGAACGGCGAGAAAGTTGATCTCGTCCTCGAGCGAGGTAAAATTCAACGGGAAGAAGACGCCGTGTTGGTGTTTCAGACGTTCGAATGTAGCCGGGTCGATGGTGGAGAGTTGTTCGTCGATTGCCGCGGTGTTGATCTGCAAACGAGGATGAGTGACGGGTATAGGGATGGAATGGGAGGAGACGTACCTTGATGTTTGCGGCTTCACGAACGGCACGACACGTCTTCCTCGCTTGAGCGATGAACTGTCCCGAAGGAGGCAACGGAGTAGACGACATGTTGCTGATGATTCTTGCCGTTATTGCTGATCTGTTGACGAGGAGTCTGCCTTTTATCTCGAGTGAATGCAGAGAACAAGTCAGACAAGGTCAAGAGGTTCAAAAAACGAGTCAAGTGGTGACTCACACTTATCATTTGCTTCCGTTCGGAGCCTTGCTAGTGCGGGGCAACACGTGAAGATGATGACCCGTCAGCCCGATCCCGATCCTCTCCCCCGGGGTGGTATATAACCCCTGCACCTCTCCATTCCTCCCTCTACCTACTTCCACCACAAACAACCACCTACAATGCAACGATCCACCATCCTCCGCTCCGCCCGCCTCATCCGGGGATACGCCACCAAGGCCGACTCGCACGTCACCAAGGGCCCCACCGGTCCCGTCCTGTACACGACCAAGGTCGTCGTCGAGGGCGCGCGGAATGGACACGTCAAGGGGGAATCGATTGATCTGGGCTTGACCATGAGCAAGGCTCTCGGCGGGTCCGGAGACAAGGGAAAATCAAACCCTGAAGAGCTTTTCGCAGGTGAGTCGTGGTCTGTCGAGTGTCCCGTTCGGTCGAGGGGTGGATTCTGCTGTCAGCATTGAAGGATCTCGAGTTTCGACTTGGCGAGGGGCCGGGGGAAGATATGCTGCGTTGAGAGGGAGATGGGGACGGAAGGAGTGAAGGACCGTCAGCTACGCTGCTCGAGTGCCGTTGTGGGACAGGTTTCAAGGCAATGAGGACGCACGCAGTAATCTGTTTCGGGGCGACCGCGAAAGCTTCTCCAGTGCGTCGTAGGACGTACGAACGAACGATAACATGGTATGAAGGCCACTATCAAGTCGAATCCCGCGGAACGATTAAAGACACCTTCGAATATCCGGAATTCAGACAGGACGAGCGGATATTGAGTGAAATGCAATTCCTCGTCGACTTGAACCGGATTCTGTCTCGAGCGTCGACGATCTCGTTTCTTGTCATGTGACGCTGAAGCGAAACAGGAACTATTTGGGACATCGCTTGATGGTTCCGGTGCAGGACGGTAGAAATATCGCGTGATGACGCTCTGCGGACCCTGTGGGTTGTTCGTTATCTCCAACTGTTCACTTGTGGTGCAGTGGTTTCAGCTTGTTCCACACGTAGGGCGAAGATGAAGGGATGGCTGCCATCACGGCTGGCACGACAAGACCATCCCGCGGCTTCGCAAGTCTCGCTATCGTTTCCTCGTTCCGTACTCAATCGCAACTCCTCGCCACATTATACTAACCCCCCTCCCCTCCGCAGCCGGCTACGGCGCCTGCTTCCAATCCGCCATGAACGCCGCCGCCATCTCCATGGGCACCAAGATCCCGAACGAGTCCCGGCTGACGTCGGAAGTCTCCCTCGTCGGGGATATGAAGAAGCTCGATATGGGGCTGAGCGTGAAGATTGTCGTGGAGGGGATCAAGGGCGTCGAGAGGGATCTGTTGCAGAAGATTGTCGATCGGGCGCATGAGGTGAGTCAAAGGTGTTCATTTTGTGGGTTGAGCTGATGAGGGGCAGGTCTGCCCTTACTCGCGAGCGACGAGGGGAAACATCCCTGTCGAGATCTTGATCAAGTAGGCGGAACGAGTAGGCTCTCAAGAGGAAGCAAGGGGACGAACAAGGGATTGAAAACAAGAAAAGCAAGAAAGCGTTGTACTGAAACGACGCAAACGTCGAGTAACCCGTAAAGGTGAAGTAAATGAAATCTACCAATGTCGAAGCGAAGCAGACGCAAAAGCCATGGTCGCAATCTGAGCGGGGCATGTTGATCTCCATCTGTTCTCGACATGGGCCAGAAGCTTGTTCCTGACGCTTCACAAATGTCCTCAGCTGTCGGGTCTACTAGAGACTTTGGGACGGTCGGATAGCCAAGTGTGATGAGATGCGAATATTATGCCGTCTATACTAGTCTACAACGCCCATTGCTGTGTGTCTCCCGCGTGACGCCCTCTGCGCCGGATCCTGCCACCCGCTCGCGCCTCGCTCCGCTCGCCGCTCACGACATATCCTGCACGACCCCGACCTGCGCGGGCCTCAACGTCCGCGACTTGATCATGAACCCGGTCTTCTGACACTCCAACACCGTTCCCGGCTCCTTGCCCGGAATCGGGGCCTGGAACAGCGCCTCGTGCCTGTTCGGGTCGAACTTTTCCCCCGTCGGATCGAACTGGGTGATCCCGTGCTTGGCAAACGTTTTGAGCAGTTCCTGCTTGGTCATTTCCACGCCGGAGAAGAGCGAGCCGAGGGCCTTGTTGTCCGCCGCGATGGGCTGCGGGACGTATTTCAGCGCGGTGGTGAGGATATCGACGGTGGCGAGGAGGTCCGACGCAAAGCCCTGGATGGCGAAGTCCTTGGTGGATGATTTTTCCTGTTCGGATCGACGCTGGAGGTTGATAAAGTCGGCCTTGCCGTACGTGAGTTGGCTCTGCGAACCGTTAGCACGACATTCGGATGAGAAGAGCGCGGGGGACTGACCTTGAGCTCCTTGACCTGTGCCTCGAGCTCCTGCACCTTTTTCACGACTTCATCGCTCGCCACCTCGACCTTTTCCGCCGCTTTCTCCGCTGCTGGGGCCGAGTACGCACGACGAGCGGCAATTGCCGAGTTCCTGAGCGAGGGGAAGGCGGTACGTAGTGATGTTCGAGCGAGCATGTTGGGTGTTTGGTATAGCAGAGTGGCGTTGACAGGAAAGAAGACAGAGTATATGAAGACATCCGGCTGACGGCTCGCCCAAAAAGTCGGAAGGCCCGCTCTCCCTCGGCCGCCGAAAGTCGGACCCCTTGGCGGTTCTAGAAGCTCAGCATGACGAATGAAGCACCTCCTCCTCCTCCTACTGAAAATGTTTGGTTGTATCGTTGCTGGACGCCTAGTGTGAGTGCCTCGTTTCGCTGGAGAGAAGGGAACTAATGGCGTTGCAGGCAAACGAATCTGCAACAAGTGGACGACGCGGGAACGAGTTTTGTGTTCCAGATTGATCGTGCGAATGAGGTGAATCACCTTACAGTGTTCCTTCTTGGGACAGGTATGTTCGCCTTCCCTTGCTTGATAAAAGATACTCATGATTACGTCTTCCGTCGCAGTGCCGTTCCCCGAAGGATATGGCGCGTCCGTGCATTTCCAGTTCCCGGGGAAACCGTTCGTCCCACTAGGAACGTGAGTCCCTAACCCCAACTGCTTTGCACAAACTGACTCATTGATCGTTCACAGCCTGACCAACGCCCGCCCATCCGCCATCTACCGCGTCCGTCAACTCCAATCCTCGACGGGACCCGCAACAGGCACCCTCGGAATCCAAATCCAACCGCTCGCGCAGCTCGAGTCGTTCGCTAGCAATTTGCCGAGTCGTTCGGATACGCCGTCACAGCAGGAACCACAGCTTGAAGGAGCGCTCGTGAGGCGGACGGATGTCGGCGCTGATCCTGCAAGACTCGCGGAGAAGATTGTGAAAAATGTGCGTTTCCCATCGCGTTTCATGTCCTGTGCTGACGTTCGTGCTGTAGCTGTTCAACTACCTCCATTCGTTCGAGGGCGGTCCTGCGACACTGACGCCCGACACCCCGATTCCACTAGGCGTGAGCATTTCGACCCAAATTCTGCGAGACCCGCGCTGACGCTTTCCGCAGGTGTTTCAAAAATGGTACGAACGCTTCCTCTCGAAATTACGCAACAGCGGCGTTGGGTTCCTCGACGACTAGGCTATACGGGGATGTGAACCATGGTTGTACATTCTACAGTAGATGATACCCAGTGACGCCGACAATGAGCCGAGCCGGGGATGGGAGTATAATTGCGGGAATTGTGATAGGGGATTGCGAGGTGATCGATTGATAAGCGGACGCCGATCATTCCATTCTTTCGTTCTAGCTTGAATAAGTAGATGACGTTCGTCTTCAGCCATAAGGGTCGTTACAGTCCTCCCCCTATCCAGCATGGAGTCGCCCACAGAGATGCAATCACCCACGCTCGAGTCCATTCCGCCAGAGATCCTCTCCAGCATAGCCTACTACCTCGCCATATCCCTCGACAATGCGCCAAATTCCACCCCAAACGCAGACCTCAACGTGGACCACCCCACATCAGCCCTCGCATCCGCCCTCTCCCCGGCATCCACCTCAATTCCGTCGGTAACACCCGCCCCGCTCCTCCCGCTCCTCCGAACATCACGCACCATCCACTCCACCCTCCGGTTCCACGCCAACGCACACCTCTACGCGCGCGTGTTCGAGGAGAAGTTCGATGTTGCCGCGGCGCGGAGGAGGCTGGGGTACGACGAGGTCAATGACATTGCGCTTGCGGAAGAGTTGAGGACGCGGTGTGTGGCGATGCGGGATTTGAAAGAGGCCGTGAGGAGGGGGGATATTACGTTGTTCACGGAGCAGGATATCTATACTGTTTACTTGATGCTGCTGGAGAACGGTGAGTCCGCTTATCCTTCTCCTTTCACCGCTGACGTTCTTCGTAGATGGCAAGAACCTCAAGTACCTCCTCAGCCCCGCAGCCAACACGCCCCTCCTCGCCTTTTTATTCCTCTACCACGACCGGGACCTCGTCCAGAAGGCGACATCGCCGGGCCTGCCGCCGCATACGGTGGTACGCACGCTCGTCTTGTGGATCATTTGGCTGTTGACGTCGCCTCGTGAGTCTGATTCAGATCGTGGAGAGTGTGAGCTGATTTTCCGAGCAGAGGGAATGGAAAAGGAAGAGATGGAGGATATCGAAGAGTTCCTGTTCTGTCTGCGGCCCTACGTCTTTGCCGCTCGACAGGTAAGTCACAGCCTCTACTTTCCGATACCTCTGCCAACTCCCTCCAGTTCGAGGTAACATTCGCACCATGGACACTCATGGACCTCCCCCTCGACGCGACCTCGTCCAGCCCCGCCGCCCCGTCGACGGCAAACGACCCATCAGCCGCGTTCAACCCGTACATCGCGGACCCCGTCCCGCACTCCCGCCTGATCCAGACCAAACACTACGGCCGCGCGCGCACCCTCTGTCCGCCCGTCCTCGCGCACGCGGCGATCCTCAATTTCTTCGCGCGGGTCGATCGGCTGCTGGGAAGTTCGAGGTTTGATCTTGCGGCGGACGCGGCGGAACTGACGGGCGGGATGGATGGGCCGCGCGCGAGGGACGCCGAGGGACATCGTGTTGCGAGGGAAGGGGAGCGCAGGGAATCGATGCCGGGGAATCAGCAGGTCGTCGTCTTCCGTCCTCGTGAGTCCCGTCGTAAACGGGGAACGAACGGCGCTGACGTGGACTGGTAGGCCGGTCGTCGAGATACGTCGCTTACACGCCAGCGAAGCGGTCGGAGATACACGATGCGGATTATAAGCGGCTCACGAGGTGCTATGATCCGAATGTGTCCCCGGGGATGGCGATTGAGGATTGGGTTGGGCGGTTCACCGGGTGCTGGGAAGGGAGCTTTGTGAGTATTGTACTTCGCACATCTTATACGCCTGGCTGACCCCGCGCAGTCCTTCTTCGACTACGACGCATACAAAAGCATGCTCTCCGGCGAATCTCGCGCACTATACGAAGGCCAATTCGGCGAACAAACCCAAGTCTGGCGTCTGCAAGAAGTTTGTGTCCGCCCCAAACGCCCACTCGACCCAACACGGAAACCATCCACCCGCTCGGCCAACGCATCACCCCTCAATGCCGGGTTCGAACTCAACACCTCGACGTTTGATGAATTGATCCCCTTGCTGCAAACAAAAGCCGCGACGGGCGGATTGCCGGGGTTCAACGCGAGCAATACGGGCTCTATCACTTCGGCCGTGGTCAAGATGCTCGAACAGGACGTGCGGGATGACTATCTGATGGCAATGCTTGGCGGCCTGGAGGGGATGCAGGTCGTGCCCGAGGCGGAGCTGCAGACGATCGTCCGGCGGCGTAAGGGCGAGGTGGATGAGGATGACGAAGAGGGGATGAGCGCGGTAGCGAGGGGAAAGCAACCGAGTGGCGCGCAGGAGGGGGATGATTTGGAGTTGATGCTCGTTGGAACGGTAGGTGTTCTTGCAGCGCGGAATGGGGTTGTTGCTGATCGACTGTTGTAGGGACATTCGGCGTGGGGAGAGTTCTTGCTTCGTGGTCGGGTGAGATTATGGGACGGCATGGTTACTCTGGTCAAGGAATACTCTGTGCGTCCGGCCCACCTCGCTGTTCTTTCGTACTAAGACTCTTGCAGCCGGACGGACGTGGACGCTGGCTATATCGTGAGTCCCTTACCCCCTTGTTATGCAACTGTCTCTGACCTCTTCTCGATAGGCGGATACGTCGTCGGAAATAACGTCTTTGTTGGCCGATGGAGAGACTGCGTCACGCCGCAGGATTTCGTGGGATATGAAGGTGCGTATCCATAGCCCGATCAAACCGTGCATTTGGCTGATTTGGGATCCGCAGGAACATTCACGTTGGCGCAGAGAGTCGATGAAGCGGAAGATGAGACGGACGAGACGATGTGATGCGGCAGGGAGCGGCTCACACGAGAGGCCGTCAGGACATCGAGGATAGTTACAGGATATTGAGTATAATAGTTGGCGGGTCTGCCTATGATACCGCAGCATGCTATGGACTTTACCCAAGCTCGTTAGGTCTACCTTGCCCTGCCCGGCTCCCGAGACAGCTCCCTGATTCCTGAATGTCGCCGCACGTAAGAGACAGGCATAAGGGAGGCGGAGCAGTCGCAAGTCATCCTTGCGGCTCCGCCTCCTTCGTGAGCGTTACAGCCCGCAGTCAGTATCGCCCGATTTGGAGCCGCGAAACTCCCGAAATAGATCTTCAGCTGCGTCGCTGTTGCATCGTCCGCGTCCCATCTCCATGAGCTTCTCCATGGCGCAAGATATGATGGGTCGTCGACGGCGACGGGTTTGTCTAGTGGTCGCAAAAGGATTCCAAAGGGAGCTCAGCAAGACGTGACGACTCCATCTCCGGCGTCAAAGACTGCAAGTGAATTCCCGACGTCGTCGCGACCGATATACCATACGTCATCAACGTTTCAGAGCTGAATTGAAGTAGATTGAAGAATAACAGGTATCATGGCCTCCCGAGATGTGAGTTTCCTCTTTCCTCCCATTACTGAACCAGCGATGTGGCCCGGAGACTGAGCAGAGGTGCGGCGCGCTGCGCTTGGTGTTGTCGAGATAGGAGGATTCAGATCCGCGAACACGAGAGAAATAGGAAATGTGAAAGAAGACGGGATCGACGAGAAGTTTGACGTTTCAGGTTGATCTTCCATCAGTCATGATGCGAATCTCGAGTCTCGAATCCATGATGACATCGTTTCTCTACCTTGTGCTGATCGCTACTCTGCCAAACACTCACCATGAACGACTCACTCGACACTATCGACTCCTACCCCACCCGCAAACCCAACATCCTCGCCAAACTCCTCCATTCTCCTGTGCCCAAACCGAAACCCAAACACGAATCAAACCGTGATTCCGGCGAACAGTATTACCAGAGCCAAGGTGGATATGGTCAACCGCCGCCGATGCAACAGGGTTATGGAGGACCGCCGATGCAGCCGGGTTACGGAGCGCCTCCGCCAATGCAGGGTGGCTATGGGGGTCCAGGGATGATGCCGCAACAGGGATATCAGCAACGTAAGCTCTTTGCAAAGAAATGAGAAATCGAATGTTGCCTGACGATCGTGTCACGCATGTTTCGCAGAACCGTAGTACGTCGCATCGTCATCCGATCTCATCCTGCGCCCGCTCTCGCTGACCATTCACAATCATTTCAGCTACCCTCCGCAACAAGGACCCGTCGTAGTACAGCAAACGCCCAAGAGGGCCGGCGGCGGTGAAGGATGTTTGGCGTGTTGTGCCGGTGCGCTGTGTTGCTGTTGTGGTACGTTCCCTTCCATCAGCACAGACAATGATAGAGAGCTGATTCCATTGCTGGTAGCCGAGGAGATGTGCTGTGACATGTGTTTCTAGATGATCCACGTGATGTATGTCATTGTGAAGAAGTGCAAAGGGTCCACCCCTTGCTATCGAACACAAGTCTTCGATATTCCAAGGACGCTTCCTACGGCAACTTCTGCAAACAGGATTCTCGCCGTCCCAATCAACCCTTCGCACCGAGACGATCGCTACTCGAAGACTTCCGTAGTACCCTGGTCGCGCTGCCGACTAACTTTGAACATGTGCACTTCTCCGCCTTCGTTGCCGCCTTCCGCATGATCTACTCATCTGATCTATCCTTTCGTCGAGACTTCTCTGATCTTCACGGATCGTCTCGTCGGAAATCCGCTTAGCTTCTTCATAGCCTGGAATGCTTAAATACTGGTGGCGATCAAGCACTCGATTGATGCATGACAGGGACTGTCGACCCTCTCTCTTTCCGAAAAGCAATATCGCTCGACCTTAAGCGAACTCCACGAATCCTGCGTAACGTTGCGGCTCCTCTCCGTCGACTACCACTTGGATCTTCCTACCTACTTGACATACTCGGTTCATACCCGCGGCAGACGCCAAGACTGCCTCGGATATCGTTCGACATATCAAGCCTCGCGCGATGATCTGCACCGCAGAAGAAGGACAGCTCGGGAGCACGAGCATGCCGAAAGACGTCGACTCTGCTGTTGGTGGATCTGCCGAGGGCAATGACGAGGAGACATTCCGGAAGGACATACAAGCTGACGTACAGGACAAAAAGTCGTCTGACTGGGCTAATGTCAGATTCCACGTAATCCAGGCTCATTTGCCCCCTTTTAGTGTACGCAGTGGCTTTCAGGCGTCCTTGAAGCCAGCAGAGGACAAGACATCCAAGGAAAAGGAAGGCAAGGATGGCAGCGTGAGTACCTTTTGCGCGTGGAAAGAGCAGAAATAACGTGTCGGCAGCCACATCGCAACACAAGGATCATATCAAACTTGTGCTTTCATGGACATAATGAGGGACACGCCATGTCCGAAGCTGATGTTGAATCTTCCCAGGATCTCTCGTCCATCATCCAGCTTCTCGTGGCTGATAGACCAGACCTTCTAGATCAGCTGCGCTTGGATACCGATGACCAAACCACATCATCCATCTTGACAGAAATTCACAAGGCTCGAAGAGTCGAGCGCGTACTGTGTAACTTGCGGAGGCAGGAACAAGATCCGGTGGCGCGCAATAGCTACAGGGCGCCAAACGTGGACGATTCGACCTATTTTCACGGTGACATTCAAAGCTATATATTTGGGCTCCCCGAAGTACATAGCGACTTGCCCAGCTCATAGATTATCAGTCATAGGCAAATGCGCGACGGCTAGAATGTTTGAATTTCCCCCCGTCCTGCAGCGTCTCGCAAACCGTTTTGAAATCACTGCCAGGTAGGCTACGAAGCCGCGACTGAGACGGGCTCTTGTCTCACCATTGTATTTGGACTTGGACAAGCGATGGTATCGCTTGAAGACCGACATTCGTGCAGGACACATGCATTTAATTGTTTGGAGAGGAACATTCCAACTTTCAGGTACTTTCAGGTACAACTGGTAGATCTAGGGATATGTGTATCATAATTTCCACGGCCAGACCTTGGTCTTTCCGTCAGACCATGAAGGTGTTGTGTTATGATTGCATCTGTCCGGAACCCCGTCCACGGGGAGCTTGATTGGTCCCAGGCCAGTAAAATAGATGAGATACGTCGTTTCCGGCGATCTCTCGAGCTCGGAGGTGTCGAAGGACACAGGGCCTTTTACAGGGCCTAGGGCGACGTCGAACGCTTCCCATCGATTACCGATCTCCTCGACAGGCTTTCTAACGATAAGTATCTTCCCGTTCAAAACCAGGAACAAGGGGGATTCCCTGCTGCTGTTCAGAATATCCTGGAGGCGGGTTTCATCCTCCTTCTTCAGATCCCAAACGGTCTTATTGCTCATCGGGAGAGGGGCAATCAAGGTGAACAGCCAACGGGTGTCTGATGCGACGTCGTGAACAGAGTCCCTTCCGATGAAAACGGACTTCAGACCATCGAATCCCAGCAGAGATTTGTATAGCTTGTCCAGCTGAAGCGGGATCAGTCCAAACGTCAATTGCGCCTTTTCCATCAGGGCTGGGTCCTTTAACGTCACGTCGGCCTTGGAGAATGGGAAGGAAATGTCGCAATAGGCATCTTGATTCCACAGATTGTAGTATACTTCGCTTCCTTGGGTAAGCTGACAATCGGTTATAGTCTTGTTCTCTTTCCCGACCAAGAACTTGTCGTCGATATGCGCCAGCCTGATGTTCGAGGGAAGAAAATAAGTCACTAGCTTTCAGGCTTGCTTTGTATGCCACAGGCACAACACACATGTATGCTACTGCCTTCGCGGGTGGCGATAAGCCTACATACATTCATCAAGGGAAAAATCCATTGGCAGGAGACGAGACACATACCGATCAGCTTGTCCGCGTTATCAATGTCGTCCATCATGCTTTGCGTCTGCATGTTCCAGCTCGTCGTATCGGAGCAGGTAGTCGACTTCACGGCAGCCTCCGCTGATGATGAAAGGTTTGGCTTCGTTAGAGTTCGATTTCATGATTGGGAAGGGACGGATAATGCATACGTTGGGAGGTTGCCGCCCCGACTCTGAGTGCTTGAAAGACGAAGCAGGACAGCAAAGGGTACAGCATCATCGTCGCTTGACAAGAACATTTTGAGAAAGCCAGCACAGCAACCATGTCGTGGTGTGTATATAATTCTTTCTTGTGCCGTGCCACAAAGGGTCGTCGCATTGACGAAAGGGGTTTGGCACAGAGCTTTGAAAGGGAAAAGTTAGTTTACCAGTCCTCAGGGATCGGAATCGCATCACCCAGTTGACAGAATCCAGATATTGCCCCGAAAGTCCACGTTGTTGAGGATAACCAAGGTAGCACAGGCAGATGAACTCTACTCGACTCTCAGATTCCCTCTGCCGTACAATGTCCCACAGACTGGACAGAAATACGGGCGTAAGCTTAGTCGCAAGCCATATCTGTCTATCAATTGCCCATTGAAAGCATTCGGTCGATACTGCTGCATGATCTTTTATGCGAGTAGACTATAGAGTGAAAGCAGAATCCTTACAGCATGGAAGGTTCTCGTGAAAACGCAGGTCTGACATGCTACCCGATGCATGAAATTTACCAGCTACAGCAGAACAAATAACTAAGCCCTATCTGAAACTATCATAGTCTCAATTATTGAATCCATAAATCTTGACCCCGTCGTCGGACACTGTCGTCCTCTCATCGTAAACGCATTCGCGGGGCATCTCTCCCTCTGTAGTCGGAAGACTGGCATGTTCTTTGTTATATATCCAGTAGGCGCCTTCCACCCCTCTCAGCTGATCTTCTGTCCATTCATCTCGTGGTAGAAGACCTCGATCAAGCCGGAAGCTGGACCAACCCTTGTCGGTCTTTTTGTCGACAATCCACATCAGATGTCCGAGTACCATGAAAACTGGGGATTTTTCGCAAGCGTCTAAGACCTCTCTCAACCCGTTGGCGCTGTCAGTCTGCACCTCGGAGACAATTCGAAATTTGCTCAGGGGAAGATTTGTCGTCAGGGTGAACAGCCAGCGAGTGTTGGATGCGATATCGTGGATAGATGTACCGTTGGCAAAGACCACTTTCAAGAGGTCAGAACGGCGAAGCGACTGGTACAATTTTTCGAGGTGCAGTGGGATCAGACCAAACGTCGTTTGCCGCTGGTCTGATAGTGCCGGATTTTTCAAAACGACGTCCTCCTTGGAAAAGGGGAAAGAAATGCCACAGGAGGTTTCCTGATTAAACAGCGTAAAAAAGATGTCTTGACCTTGGGAAAGAGCGCAGTCGGAGACGCTATCGTTTTTGGTTCCTACCATGTATTTATCGTCAAGATGAGCTAGCCTGGGTTTCAGAAGGGGAGCATGTTGGACTGTGAAAAATACGGCGCGGCAACAGCGCAGGCTTGCTCACATATATGCGACCGCGCTTGTTTCAGGAGAAAGGCCTGTGAACGGAGGTCAGACAGGGTACATGCGGAGCCGCGAATAGTACTTACCTACTTCCATTTCAGCGTTCGCCACGTCTGCTGACATGTCACGCGTTTGGGTGTACCATGTCCTTTTGATGCATTCCGCTGCGTTAAATTTCGCCAAAGTGACCGGTCAGCACGTTGCGTCTTTAACCAAGAGAGGTGCGAGGAACGCACGTTGTGATGTTTGGGCGGAGACGAGGAAGGCCCGAACGAACAGGCAGACGAATAGCAGGTGAATCATTTTGACAGTTGCTCTTGCTATATATCGTCTTGCCGGCACAGTTGCGCTGTTAATCTTAATCAGGACACTCCCGTTTCGGTCAACATATAGACTTGCAGAAGTCTGAGTGATTGAACCTAGAGTCGGGCACTCCGCCAACACATAAAGGGTTCGGGATGAAGGGCAGAACCGCATGAAAGGGCGGCAAAAAGGGATACAGTTGTAAAAGGCATCTCAACGAGCAGTCGGCAGGGCTCTGCGAGTCGTGACTTTCTGATTTCCCCTTGCGTCATTACGGCATCTTGAGTGACCAGCTGCATCTTCCATCTATCCGTGGCATGGATGAATTTTGAAGTAGGGTTCGGGTGGATATCATAGGATTCTACGTCTGCCACGAATTTGTGTTCTCGATGGGCTGGTTCAAACGCGCTCGACCTGTGTGTTTGCTTATGCACATGTCTTCATGTAGACATCTCCCTCTGCGCTTACATCACGCCGGAATTCCTGGGACGGACTTGCAATGTGATCCGATACGTTTGTTACGTCTGCCTTGCTCAGTCGCGACGGTCGCGTATCCAATCAAGACTTCCCCGACCCGACCGCGTAAGCATCTTGGAGTCGCCAAACACAATTCTGGTGATATGATAGGCTTACGTGCGGCCTACCGGTCACCCTGTGCGGTACGCTTATCAAGCAAGCAGTTGTGGTAGCGTGCGGTCACGGAGCTGCAGCTCGTTTGAGTCTGAGTCTACGGTCATACTGCAGCCGCCGATCCAGCAGCGCGCGCCGAGCCTGGTCGAATGCATGTAGTACATAGTTACTTTCACTCGATACAGCAGTTTTAGAATAGCGCTCGAATCTTCTCGAACGCGTCCATGCTCTCCGGCAGCCAAGGTAGCAACGGGAACACATGAAACAGTCCATCATACTGAAGTCACATCAGCACCCTATTTGTCCGGAATGTAGAGCGCAACTCACGACGTGCAGATCACTCTTGACGCCCAACGCCTCCAGCCTCGCTTGCATCCTGACATTCTGCGGGTACAGAATATCATTCGTTCCGATAAAGGTCGTCACCCGTATCCTCTCCTTCCCCTCGTAGTCGCGCAGGATATCGAGTCCATTGACTGGTGAAAAACGGGGATCATCGAGCGGCGGGAGGTCTGCCGGGTCCGAGACGATTGGCAGGGCGGCTTGCCCCGAGGGGAGGTTGAAGTCAAAGTCGGGATAGGCGTGGGCGGGACCGTAGGACCACAGACGGGCGCAGACATCGACAATGTTCCGTGACAGCCAGGGGTCCTATAAAGGGGAATTAGCGATGCTGATGGCTGATAAGCGACCGACATACTCTTTTCTCCGCTTCGAGGTCTTCCGGGCGGTCTGCGGTCGCATCCACGACGGGACTAATCATCAGCACGTCCGAGACCGAGTCGACGATCGCCTTGTAGTCGACATCCTCGGGGTGCTTCAACTTCAACTCCCGTTCCTCCACTTTCTCCTCCCGATTCCTGAAAGTCGTCTTCCCCTTCAACCGCTCCACCAACGCCAACAGTACCCTCAACGCGATCCACCCGCCGGCGGAATCCCCCATCAGGACGAACTGTTTCCCTTTGTACCTCACATCATCCTTCTGCAAATGCACGAGCAGTTCGATGGAGGTCTGGACGCATGCCGTGCCGGTGGAGAGGGGCGCGAGGGTGTAGACCGGGACGACGACGTCGCATTTGAGTTGGTCTGCGAGCTTTTGGATGAATATCCAGTGGCGGTCTTGCATCTGCGGGGGCCGTCAGCTTCGTGAAGGAGAGAGAGCATTTTGACGTACGCGACGGATGAAGGCGCCTGTCGAGAGATGATTAGCACATGATAGAAAATGGATTTTCGGAATAGGAGTCGTTTCTTGATAAGAGTCTCGTCAAAGCTGACATGGTGGTGAAAGCGACAGTGTCAATCAAGCGACCTCTTGAGAGCAATCTTCTCCCGGGAAATATAGCGGGAAAGCTCAACCTTCCATTGATGTCGGCGGTCGTGCACGTCTCCTATCACAAGAAATCCCTCCGCGACGACGTCCTGTGCGCTCCGACTGCGTTTCCTTCCTCGGTGCCAAACGTCCATGGTTCCAACAAGCATGTCCACCATCAAGCCAAGTTTCCATTGGGTCGAGTGCCTGCATAGCGCAGCGCCATCTCCTCTCGTTTCTTCATCGCCGATTCGCACCGCAAACGAGTCCTCGATGGACGACAATTCGCACACACCACGCAGCAGACTCTCATGCGATAGGCATCCGACCCCTTCCGAGAGGCCGACAGCTCCTCCTCCCTTTCCTCAAACGCTGCTCTATCCGCCTCTTTCTCCACTGATCTCCTCGCCTCGCTCCGCTCAACTCGAGGACTCACCTCCATGCCAATAAACAACCACCTTCCCCGTCTCCACCCTCTCCCCCCTCGGCCTTACATGGAACACCTGCAAGCCGCCGAACCGCTCCTCATCACTCGTCGGCACGACTTCCGGTGCGTTCTCGGTGTGCCATGTGTCCCGGACGTCGTCTAGGATCTGCTGCGGGGTTGCGTTCTTCCGGTGGGAGAATCTGTATTGCACTGCGTAGTGTGCGAGGGTTGCGCGGAGTGAGGGCATGGCTGGTGATGGATATCGAAAGAGGACAGCGAACGATGAGCTACTGCTGCAAGGTGTTTATATCCAAGTTGGGAATGAAGATGATGTCGGGTCAAGAAGGCGAGGATAGTAACCGGCGGCGGGGTATTTTTCTGCCAACATCTCCAGTTTCCAGCCATTTCCGGCCATTTCCGCTATCAAACCCCGCATGATATCATCACCAGATCCACCGATATCACGACTGGACCACCTGTCTATCATCTTGTTATCCTGCAACCACGACGACAACACGATGGCTCAAGATACATCAGAACAACAAGAGGAGAGGGTCAAGTGTACATGTGGGAACGTCGAGGTGCCGGATGGCGCAAAGGGGAGGGATGATCTCGTGATCGTGAGTAGGAATCGAATCGGGATATCGGTTGCCTCGTCGCGATGGTTGCGCTTGATGAGGAATGGCGTCAGAGGATGGCAGTCCTCCGATGCTTGATGTGACCGAGAGACGGCCATCGTGGCGACAATATGCGAATTCGGCGACCGCACGACAACTCGGTTTCGCGATGCGGAACTCAAGGTATCACGAACGGACGTCTGATATGACGACGCGAAGACGATTCCTATATCGCACTCGACTGATACATTCTCCTAGAAATACCCCGATCTGGCACTCTGGCGTCCAGACACGCCCGAACCAACGCCCTCTTACCGACGAGACTCGATGAACGCGTCTCGTTCCCGTTCCCCGGCCAAGGTGGACCGGAGAGCGACGTTGACGTGTTTGGTGTGTCGGGACGATGTCGCGCGAACGGAGAACGGCACGGATATACAGATCATGATCAAAGCCTCAAGCGAACAAACGCAAGGAGCCACATCGCAGCCTCCCCTCCTGAACCTCGACATCCCCTCCAAATCATCCACCTTTGGCGCGCCTTCCCGTCCAACGACACCGCCATCACCGCACACCTACCTCCCGCCCCTCCCGGATCCATTTTTCCTCCCGCCACCATTCACACCCGCGCACCCATTCTTCCACTCCCTCGCCCGGGACGCTGCGCAACTCGTCACAGACGCACGACACCAAGCAGAAGACGAGATCCGCGCGTTCGTCCAGCGGAAACGAGCGGAAGTCGAGCGTGTCGAGGAGGATGTCCGCGGGCGCGTCGAGTACTTGTGGAACGCGTTCGACTCGGGACGCAAGGAGTTCGGGGTGGATACGCAGGAGCCCGCGGTGCAGGGGAAACCGATGACCCCTTCGTCCGGCGCCTTCCCATCGACGAACCATCATCGCCCGCCGTCGTTCAGCGTCGGTACGCCTCGACCGGTGATGAACAACCCTTCGCCAACGACATTCGGCGGCGCGGGATCGCTCTTATCCGCTTCCCTCTCCACACATGGATTCTTCCCTCAATCGTCGAAAGCGGCCGACATCCCCGCATCGGCACCCTCACGCCGACGGCCCTCCGCTTCGGGGAGCAAGCCAACATTCGAACACAACTCGATCACCATGCCGTTCCACAACCGTAAATCCGGTATCGACCTCGACGTCGCCGCCTCGCTCCGCGTGAGCAACATGTCGGACCTATACTCGCCCGCATCCGGAAGCTCCATGCACAATCGCCCGGATACGCACGATAGGCGGTACTACGACCCTGGTGCAGACGTCGAGGATCCCACAACGTCGGCGCAGGCGGAACGGTCCCCCTCGTTGGGGAGACGGGAGAAGATTGAACGGGCCGGCGGGAAAGGGGATATCGAGTTACAGCCGTTCGCGGAGAGTAGTCAGGTCTCCGCGGCGAGCAGTTACCAAGGGGATTCCTCGGCGCCATTGACGGTGGAAAATGGAAAGACCGCAGTGAACGGGGACGAGGAGCAGTTGCGCACGCCGCGCGGACGCGCTGTCAAGCCGATCGGGGAAAGCATCTCCCCGGCGCAACTGGGGATTCCCGCCGCGGGGCGGAAAGAGAGCGTCAGTCCCGCAAAGACTGTGCGGAACTTGGAGAAATCGGATGCGGCGGGACGCGCGGCAAGTGATGGACAGGTGCCAACGCGGAAAAAGGTGACGTTTGAGGAGCCCGAGGAGGTGGCGGGTGTAGTCGAGAGGGAGGAAGAGGAGATTCTGCCGAGTGAACCGGAAGGTATGTCCGATCTCTGCTCTGATACGTCTGCTGTGCTAATCTCGTCGACTTTTCGCAGACGCCGTCTTTGATTTCGAGGAACACGATACCCCGCACTCGGTCCCCTCGCCATCGATCGGGTCGCAACAGCCTCTGCCAATCGAGGGATCCACCCCAGACGCCGATAAAGTCGAAGCGATGCGCCGCAACACCCAACTCGTCGAGAACAAGCTGATCGACATGGTGGCCGCGGACGCGCCCTCACACCGTGCTGCATGGCGGAATAACAAAGACCAGCTGTGGAGCGCTTTGGGAAGGGTCACGTCCCGACCGTTTGGTGACGCTGTTAAACGTGACCCGAGCGAGGACGGGACCGGGGAGACTCCGTCGTGGGGGACGAGCGTGCTTGGTACTTCAGCCCCGATACAGATTCAACGACCCAAGCCGAGCACTTCAGGGTACGTGCTTGAACCCAAGACGAGTCTCGTGGAACGGCCCGGCGTCATGGTTCCGCCACTTCGGACGGCCATGCGACGCACATCCAGTGGCGGGGGTAGCGTCCGACGATCATTCAGCTCGCGCGGCCCCGCCACGAATTCCGACTTGCCGGCGGATATTGTTGCACAGGATGCAGAGAACCTGGATGTACACACTTTGCCCGAATCAAGCGACCTCCGTCGTCGCGCTTCCTCCACCCACGTCAATCACACGGACCCACCGGCGAACCCGGCCTACAGCCTCTCCGAGAAACGTATGTCCTTCGCGATGGACCCGGGCCCTGCGTTGGAGATGGACGAAGAAGAGGATGCCGATGATATGCCGGGCGCGGTCAACTTTGTGCCGCCACATCAACAACTGTCGCAGGAGAGAGATCCGGATGGGATGGGCGAAGCTGGATGGAGAAGCCTGGCTTAGCGGGGCGGGATGTGTTACGATCAAAGTTGTATGCATAATGTCAATACCAAGTCATGTCTGCCCTCCATGAGTTTTGGTACAGTCTAGGTGAGAGTTGCCACTGTCCCTAACCAGTCTATCTAATCTATTAGTTGGTACCCGCGACCTAATCGGAATGGGTTGCGACACCCTATGCTTTCTATCGTAGATTCGTAGCAAGATGCTCCACCCGTACAACCTGCTCATCTTAGCCAGGTCTATTATGAGTCTACGCTCCTCTCGCGCCCATCACCCGTCTTGCCTTCTGTTATCGCCATGCCGTGCGATTCCTGTCGAGCGCATTTGCGTTCATAGGCAGCTATCAATGTGTCTGCCAATCTGAGTAAAAGTATACAGAGTCAACACTGTGAAAGGAGCATTTTGGTTTCTACTGATACGTACGAGCCGATGAGCAGCGGTTTCGTCAAGAAACCCTGGAATTGTTCATCCAACATGCATCGATCCTTTGTAGGCTGCTCGTAGACGATAATTTGAGCTGTGTGTCAGGCAAATCATCGGCTTCACGACGTACCTGATCGGAATTCGCTGTCAACGCAACGATATAAGGATCGCCACATGCTGGATCAGCTGAAATGACCTTTTTCGCCTGGTGTCCGTCCATATTCGGCATCTGCGGTTGCAGAGACACGGTTTCGTAAGATCAGAGACAATACGAAAGGCGTGATATAGACAAGTCCCACCTGCAGATCCATTAACATCAAGTCGTATCTCGTCTTCCGAGCCGCTTCGACTGCTTGAAGCCCATCGGAACAAACGTCGATATCCTTATAGCCAAACTTTGACAAGATCTACGAAGCAGAAAACGTCAATCAACAGCGTGAGCAACGGAGGCGCGATTGCAGTCTCCAACTGACCTTCTTTCCGACGGCAACGTTTACGCTGGAATCGTCGATGTAGCAGATCTTCAGGGGATATCGCTGAACAAGGGCTATAAGCGATTGACGTGCTTTGTATCATGAACCCTGCTAACCTGAGCGTATCCAGGGTCCATCTTCCCGGCGACCTTTCTGCGCTGTTGTATCGCACTATTCTGCGCATCTGGGACCTTGGTAGCGTTGTATAGTGAACGTGCCTTGACCGGTTTTGTGACAATGATCTCGTCCTTGATTTCGCCAGAGAGGTTTCCTTGATCTGTCAGACTGACGAGGAAAACCAACTAGCCAGGGACAGGCATAAGCTTGGATTCAGTTGGATTGTGATGTGCTTACTTTAGAGGTGGCATAGCGTGTCTTCAGTCCCGCGAGTACGATGGATGTTACCGTCAAATTTTCCACGTCAATGACGACCAGGTCAGGGGGAGATTCAGCTACCGGACCCTCGATTGATCCGAGAGTTGTCTGTATTCCGAAGCTTTCGAGATTCGCCTGTAAGACCGATGTAGTAGCCGACGTCGCCGCGAGAACAAGTGCGCGACGCGGCGTCGCCGATGAATCCTTGGAGAACGAAGGAAGTTTCGACTGTTTTGCCTTCTCCGTCGTCACGAGCAGGTAGAAGGTGCTTCCTTCGCCCTCAAGACTTTCTGCCCAGCAGTCTCCGCCTAATGTGCGTGCCAATCCTCTGGTAATTGAGAGTCTGTTACAGAACCCTGGCGTTAGTCAGAGCGTTCCAAAAGGCCGAAAGATGACCCACCCTAATCCGGTTCCCCCGAATGTGCGAGAGATACCTGAATCCACTTGAGAGAAACTCTGGAACAGTTTGTACATAGATTTGGCGTGGATGCCTGGGTCGGGTTAGAACACGCGCATACGCTTTCGCGATTAACGAAGCTCACCTATTCCCTGATCTTTCACGGCACAAGTAATCTCGACCTTGTTCAAGGATTCCCTCCACGTCCACGCGACACTAACTGTAGGTCGTTTGCCGGTGCTGGGTGGTTTGGTGAACTCTGGGCAAAGGTCAGCATCGGTGTGAAGAGCTTCAAGCGCCACCTAGACTCACTGATGGCGTTGCTCAGCAAGTTGAGCAAACATTGTCGATATCGGTGAGGATCGCCCAGTAATGCCATTTGAGGGTCCGTCGACACCGAATTCTCTAAAAGTAAGGTAATGTTCTTGCTTCTTGCTAGGTGTGAGACCGTCTCAAGTGCGTTCTCCACGACGGCCCTTAGATCGAACGGGATGGCTTCCGGTGTTATCGAACCCGCGTCAAGTTTCGACCAGTCCAGCACATCCGTGACGATGCGTTGCCTAATACCCCGTATCAGTCGAAACGAACGGGAAGGACAAACACTTGCTTACAAGTCATGCGCGCTTTGACTGATCACGCGCAGATTTTCGCTTTGACTTTCCGTAATGTCGCTCGACGCTTCCATGACGGAGCAGAGGCCGCTGATAGCGAATAAGGGTGTCCGGAGTTCGTGTGACACGCCGCTGATAAAGGTAGACCGGGAATGAAGAGCATGCTGAAGCTGCTGTGTTCGCGTCGTTACGGTTGCTTCCAGAGTCGCGTACGCTTGATTGCTCTCGAGAATGATGGCAGCAAAGGTCGCCAGTAGTCCGACCTGCGACGTTACGAGCCCGGAAGAGGGAACGGTGCTGGACAAGTATAGCAGCGCTGAGAAACGACCTTGCACAAAGAGCGGCAGGACAAGTAGAGTCTTAGGCACGCCGGCGGCATCGAAGAACGGTTCCCGCGCGATCAGACTTGCGTTTTCAGGAGAGTTGAGATCTGATTCCGTTAAAGCCTACCGTGGAATGCGTGTTAGATGGATTTCGACGACTCGCAAGAGTAGTATCATCTAGTGCCTACCTTTCGCGTGATGTACACGTGTGAGAGCAGCACCCCAGGTGCTAGTCCGTTAGCCGCATCCAACGATTTCGAACAGACCTTGATATCCTCGTATGTCCCGTACCCCTTGAGTTGTACGCTCCCTGTGACTGGATCATGCGTTGCAAAACAGGCGTACTGAGTACATGTCACCTGCAACAGCACCTGCAAGACCCGCCGAATCAATCCATCGCTGTTTCTCTCCGAAGCCAAGATCAAAAAGCTTCGCAAGATCTCTTCCAGCTCCAGCTTCCCTCGCCCATGTATACTCTCTTTGCTGGTCGACGAGGAATGACTTCTGCTATCGACATCTCCCCCGTGACCACCGGGGATACTTGGAGAGAGCATGGCAGATCGAGTCGACGAAATTGAGTTGAGTTGACGATTCTCCGCCCGATTTCTCGTGGGGGAGCTGATCGTGGCAAACTTCGAGTCGATAGCTCGCACCAAATTGGCGGCGTCACAGGCTTGGAAGGCGGAACGAGCGTGGCGGAGGTAATCATACCGCAAGCGACTTGTCGATGGCTGAGCGCCAGCGCGAAGAAACCCGTCGACTTGGATACACAGCAGTCCTGTCGATCGAGAGAGGCAGGTTTTCAGCATTCGTCTTGGTGGATTGTTTTGATCCACGCACCGGCGAAAAGATGGGAATTTGCCTCGTCCAAATACTCGAGCGCGGATTCCACTTTAAACAGCCAATCAGTCGTCGCGCAGTCACCGTGACTATCCTCGTTGATTGCTTGTAGGGCACGCAGCATATGCGCCACAGCACGAAAATCGCGATCTATGGAGATTGATCAATCCCAAGTTGTTATAACATGCGCTTATCACCTACTTTGAGGAAAGGCGTCTAACCATTCACAGGTGCTCTCTACCGATTTTACTTCCGTGGGATCGTTCAAGATGAGAATAGCAATGGTTTCTAAGATTCGGCAGAAAGGTCGAATAACCGTGCCAATGCCCGCCTGCTGATGCTGCTGGATAACGGCCAAGCGCCGTCGGATTTCGTCTGTGGAAACACTGAATAATAAACCGAGAAACAGCGAGGCCACACCATAGATCAGAACATAAAGCGGTGCGGTTGTCGGCAGGCCTTCGATATCTGCTGCAGTGACGAAATAGCCTTTCAATGCTAGTTCATCGCAACGGCGTTATGGTCAGCAAAGCTGCATGTCAGTCTGCTTGCTTATCATTTGACATACCGCTCAGACTGGAGAATCCGATATCATGCGAATCAGTTAGATCACCGTTCGTTATATTAGCTCCAAACTGCATAAGGACAGCCATATCAGCGCACGAACGCTCATTATGCGGAGGCAAGACACGTTACCTGCATGAAAGGCATCATCATCAGACGAACCGCAGGTTGGAAGGAATCCAACATCGATTCCAAGGTCGCTTTCCCGTGCGCGAACATCGCGCCTATTGCCGATCCAGACAGCGTCTTCGTTGCCAGATCCAGGCCCAGAACGTATGTCAGGATATCATAGTTCTTGCTGGCCAGGGACAGCTCATGAGCTGGAGTATAATCCACGATGTCGAGCTCCGTGGTAGTGATGTACGCCACTGTCGCTCGACACAACTCGACAGCCGCTTCGATCGGGCCACCCTTCAGGCGGTAGGTATCGGCTACCTTGATCCAAGCCTTCACTGATCCGAGTTGACTGGTGTCCTCGACGCCGAGAATAATTGCATATAGATAGAAGGTGTAGGCTGTAGCTGGATGCTTGGTAGCGGCATTGTCGTGCAGCAAGAGTGGAATGATGAAGTGTAGAATGTTGCGTCGCTCCTCTGGGGTGGTAAAGTTATAAAGTGTGGGTCCGGCCACGCCCACGAAGTCTGCCAGCGACCTAGCTATCCGTCCATCTTCGGTGAGCGCAGGCGGTGGCGCCTTCAAGAGCGCCATGATGTCTTCCTCCTGACTTGGAACCGGTCCAAACGTCCTTTCAGGAATGCCGTACCCGAGCATCTTCAAGGCGCGGTAGAAAATCTTGAGAGCTGTTTGCGGACCTGTAGCGCTAAGCTCCAGGCGGAATAGCCATATGAGCACGTCGACCCGGAGATCGAGGGTCGGCACATGATCCACAGCACATTCGAGCTGAATTATCGAAAGCTCAGAGAAAGTCCTCGTTCATCGACGGGAGACAGTGCTTACATTTGCGATGTGCCGTAAAGCGGTCTTACTGCCTAGAGCGACCTCAGCAGTTACTGTTAGGATGTTAAGGGCGAGTTCTGGGTCGGCAATCCAGGCATCCCGCTGATGGTATGGCCAGAGCCTTGCAGCCTGCTCCAGATAGGTCGAGGCAAGCGCCAATGCGCCACTGACTGCCGCTGTGCGAGCCGCTCGAACGACTGGGTGTTTCAGCGAATAAGCACGAGGTTCGAGACAGAGAGCATCTGACCCACCTGATGATGCGACTTCTGATTTGATCAGCAAACCCGGGTCAATATCGTAAGCGCTCAAGAGCATATCCGCTTGAACGAAATTATAATCGGTCGACATCCCATCTAGGCCTCGGGCGATCGTAACGAAAAGTCGAGAACGTTCGGAAGGACTCATCGAAGCCAGCGTTGCTGCATGAGGTTTGTCATGAACGAACTGGACCATGTGGTCGTTCACCATGATGGCCCCTGACGCTACACATTCATCGAGTAGTGGGCGCATCTCGGATTCGCTCTTCGTCAACAATCTCGCTAAGAGCGAGACTTCGACTCCGCGCGAGGGTAAACAAGCCAGATAACAGAGTAGTAGTCGAGCGAACGGCCGCAGGTCATGAAGAACGCTACCTCGGCAAGTTTCGTGAGCGCAATGCTGATAAGAACCCGCTAGGCACTAACCTTGTTCTCGAAGCCTCGACACGAACGTCAGATGCATTGGTCAGACCGGCCAAACGATGAGTCCACTTCTGCTGATTGAAGTCGTAATACACCGTGCCATCGCGAACCAGAGACGATAGCGACCATCTGACATCAAAGGGATTGCCTGCGGAGATTCAGCGTCAAACTGGGATATCGGTTGAATAACGCACCCTTAGTGCGTCGATGCAAGGCCGAAACGAACTGTTGCCACATTCCCGGGAGCGCTGTAGCTTCGTATTGTAGATGGAACGTACTATCAAGGCAAGTCCGGTTGAGCGTCGAGATTCGAAGGGACACCTCGATAGACAATTACCTAGTAACCATTCTAGCGAGCGTGTCCTCATCGAAGTTTCTTGCTGCGATCACGAATCTTGAGGCTAAAGCACCCATGTCTGGTGGTGCGGTGTCGTCCGTACGGAAAGATAGCATGATTAAACAGTAATCGAGGCGTCGGGTGGCGGAAGTGACGAGTTCATCCCACCTATTGCGACATTAGCGGAGAGTTGATCTGTCATAGAAGATACACTAACAGTTCCCTTTCGCTCCTTTCCATCCACTGCACGTCATCGATGATAATGATCTACGGAAGGACACAATGAGATTGCGGAAAGGATGTATCGAGCTTGACTCACCAGAGGCCGCTCCGCGGTCGCGAACAACCTGAGCAGACCATAGCTCCACGTGCGAAACTGCTTGACCCAACTCTCCCAGTCGATGCGAGATGTCATATCGCTATCCATCGCCACACTCTCCTGTCCGCCAAGCAAGATGTTTCGCCATTCCGTAGGCAGTAAAGCGAGAAAGATGTTGCCATTCACAGCGAGAGAATCGAGGATGCGACGGCGCCATAGCGAGGTCGATTCACGCGGATTGCTGAATACAGTTCTGAGCAGTGAGCAAAAGACCGAAATGAAAGCCGAAAGGGGCTTGACGAGATGTTGGTCCATCTGATGAGCAAAGTCTCAGCGCATTGTCATAAGACATATCGGGAATCGCACGCACCTTTGCCCACCCCACGAGACACCGTTGTCCAGCCTCTTCCCTCTCCTTCGCTCTCGCCCATACTTCCAAAAGCTTGCTTTTTCCCGATCCGCTCGGCCCCCAACAAGAACAAACTTGAGATTCTCCGGTGGTCTTGACGAGATTGTACGCCTCATCGAGCATTCCGTATTCTTGCTCCCTATCCAAGAGCGCTGGCGAAATCTTGAACCTTGACTGGTCGTCCACATGACCGACGGAGAAATTCCCTCTATCCTCGCCGCGTAACTTGCCTTCGCAGATATCCTTCACGCAATTGAGGTCATGCAGAAGGGACGAGAAGTTGGCGTATCTTGCTTCCGGGTCTAACGCTCCTGCTTTTTGGATGACAGCGCTGAGCTCATCCGGGATACTCGGGTAAAGCGTCTTGAGCTCTTGCCGCGTGCGTGTCGAGTGCGAATGCATGGCACCATAAACTTCGGGCTCGTATTCCAACACAGACGGATCTCCATTGATGAGTTCGAACGCGCTGGCTGCCCAGGAATAGACGTCGGCGGCAGGGGTGATTGTCTGTTTCGAGGAGATCGCCTCGGGAGCGATGAAACGCAAATGAAGCCTGATTGGAGATGAACAAGGATAAGCGAAGGATAAGGACGGCTTTGAGTAGAACGTACATGACAGCGTCTTCCGTCATCACTCTATGTACCGCACCACCCCTTGCGTCATCTTCGACCATCCACCCGTTCTCCTTCTCCGCGCCCAATCTGTCTGGACTGTCCCTCGGCTGACTCGCCCGTGCGCGACCCATCTGCCCGACATCAACCAGCTTGCCCTCATGATACCCCTGCATCGGTACGGTTGCGGCCATGTAATTCACTTCGAGCGAGAATGGTTGCGCCGCGCAGATCATACGAGAGCGAGGTACGAAGGGGCGACTGTCGACGATGTCGTAGAATTCTGGGCGAGACACGAGTGATGATACGCGACGCTCATGGAGTGACTGTGACGGGCCTGAGTTAAGAGCGAGAAAAGCCAGCGCAACTACGCATACTCACCAGAAGGATATCCGCCATTTGAATCAAGATCTCTACGGCGTTGAGCCACCCGCGATCGATACTCATTGACTCTTCTTTCACCTCGTCTTCCTGCGTTTCTGCCCGTTCTCTCGCTTCATCCTCTTCATGACCTCCTGCTTGGATGTCCATCTGCACAGATCCTACCAGGCTAGGACTTCTCCTCCAACTCCCGACTTTATACCTAGTCTCGCTCTCCTCTATTTTCGGCCTCACATTCTCAGCCCACCAATCGAGCAACCCGACCCTGCCCTCATCCCGAACGACGATCCATAGCCCTTCTGCGGCCCGCCAGAACGCAACCGGAAGTCGAAACGGGCGATAGTCGTTGACGTATAGCTGAGTGTAGGCCCGCATGGGTTGTAGGAAGGCTTCGGCGGCGAGCCCCGGTTGTGTCAATGTGATGTTGATGATAACCTGCAGGGGATATATCGCGCCGCCCTCGACCTCGGGCAGACATATCGGGACCTTCGGCTTTCCCAACGACGGTTCCCTCTTTCCGGCAATCTTCTCTATCGTCTGCCTGTCGAGGATCGGCCATCCCGTCCTCGGCCCATGATAAACGGCCTTGAGCACGATCCTTCGTACGGCGGGGTCGTATTGTATGACGCGAGGCTGCGAGAGCCCTTTCGAGGCGAAATCGATGCCGGAGAGAAGGACATCGACCGAGTCTGTCATTGACATGACGGGAAGGGATCCCACTGTCATGATGGTCGAGTGGCCCGAAGAGAAGACGACAGCGTTTCCTAGCAATATTTCAACGTTCGATCCGACAGAAGCAGGCGGGACGTGTTTCACTTGGTATGACGATCCCGACGATCACTGGCAGTCACCCAATATTCTCGCTTGCGCGGGATGCGGGATCATTTCGCTCGGCCGGAATTCGAACACAAATGTCCGCGACGCGTTCTTTGACCACCTTGCTATCATATAGCTTCACCTATCTTCATCCCGAGGCAGCTCCGAGGTGTCTCGTGCCCGTGTGCAGGGACCTTGCTTCCCTACTCGAGCTGTGCTCCTTGCGTGATCCACGGGAGCGTCATACAGAACCAAAGGTGACCCCGCGACAATGTGGAAACTTCGTGACCCCCGATAATGAATTCGACGACTCGGTCGATCCGTATAATGGGCTGGACCGTATGCGACTGCGCGGGTGCAGCCATGTGATTGTCGGTCGATGATATGCAAGTCGATACTACGAGTGTCATCGCCGCGTTGCCGAGGATCCCCGCGTCTTTGCGATTCGGTAATGTTGGGGATGTCGGGTATTGCGACGTTCGAAAGACGACAAGAAATCCGAGTGACAGAAATTGACAGTGCGATGCAACATGTTTCGGATTGAGAGTTGCAATATGCGATACGTGGAACGATATGCAGCGGGAAAGGTCCGGATTGGACCGGACGCCATTCAAAACGCATTGGCTATTGATATGCGTCCGTTCTGCCAGGTCGCACGCAAGAAAGCCGTTTCAACATGTCCATGATCATCGTCCAAAGGCAAGGCACCGTCCCGGTGCGGTAGCATACAGGCTATTCGTAACATGTCGAGCAAATGTCAAGCGAAGTATGGCGCTATTTCCGACGCCTCGAAACGGCCTCGGAAGCCGAGGAGGAGACGATGGATGCCGACCTTTGTTTTTGTCGCTACGGAGACGAAGGTCAGTTGGCATTCACGTCGAGCTTGAAGCACGAACGTACCTTGTTCCCCTCCGCCAATCCCGAACTCGTCCTCACCAGTCCCGCGGGTGCATCTGCATGCGATGGGACAGGCGGCGGCGCCATCGTACCCATCACGGGCGTCCCCACAATCCCCGAATCCTTCTGCAACTTGAGCACTCGAACCTCTTGCTCGGCCCGATCCACCATTCGCTTGATATCCACCAGCATGCCGCATGCGCTCAGCAGCGCCTCGTATCGTTCCAGGTTTTCGCGCGTCGGCATGATTAGTCGACTGGCAGAGACGCCGAGTTCTTCCAGGAGATTCGTGATCTTGGTGGTCGTGGCTTGGGACGTCGTCTTTGGTTGCGCGAGTTTGGTACTGCGGAGGAAGGCCGGATGGTGTATCGAACGCGAAGACGCCGCGTTGTTGGCCGAAGCCGGAAGTCGGTAGATGTTGTTACGGCGGTCTATAGCAGCAGAGGTCAGCGACGATCTAGACTCTTTCCCGAAAGACGTACCGAACTCTGGGTCTTCCTCCGGCGCATCCATCTGTGCCGTCATCTGATCCTGCTCCTGATACATCTCCATCCCATCATCACCACGCTTCCGTTTCTTGAGCTACACGGAGAGTCAGCTCGAGTGTAACCAAGGAAAGATGCGAAACCGACCTTGTCCGCACCGACAACCGTCCCGTCCCTCGCCCTCTGCGACCCAATCCCCACACTCGCCCCGTTCCCAAACACCCGATTTCCCTCATTCCCACTCGGCCCCGGCGCCGAAGGCCAGAGCACGCCGCTATCGAGTCCGTTCACGCGGCGCAAGAGGTCCTCCCGTTCGGCGCGGTACCGTCGTTCCGTCTGTTCGATTTTCTTCATTTCCATGAAGAGCGCTTCTTCTTCCTGGATCTGGTCACGCGAGAGGTGGAAGAGCGAGTCGGCATAGCGTTTGCGCTGGATTTCTTTGCCTGCGGACGATGTCAAAGGTGATTCCTTGCATGACAGGAGAACTTACGGATGTCGTACTCGTACGCTTTCAGAGCCTTTTCACGTGCCGCTTCATCCTTTGCGGGTCGATTGCGGATCAACCGCCGACAGATGGTGTAATATCGGTCCTTGATATCCTATCAACGCAAAATGATCAGCGGTCATCCGCGTTAAAAGACGCCACAACGCACCTCCATCGACCTCCGCTTCACTTCACCCATAATCAACGCCTCGACCGACTCATCCTCCGCCTGCCCACTCTCCCCACCGGGCGTGCCATCCCTCGACTCCCCCTCCTCGGCCGTCCCCCTCCCCGACCGCCTCGACGCCACGTTCCCCGACTTCTTCCTCCCGCCCAAGGCGAGCGGCCACGCGTACCGGTTCTGCGCGAGCCCGCCCGCGCGCGCCTGTTTCGGCAGGTAGGCGTACCGGTCGGCGACGACGAGGAAGCGGAGGTCGTATTCCTTCAAGAGGGAGAAGAGGTAGTTGGTTTCGTCGGGTGTCCATTTGTCGTCTGGATGGAGGGGGAAGCGTTAGCTGGGATATTGAGTAGTGGAGCAGGGGACGGACCTTGAAGCCATTGTTCGTACTCTGCCTGTGTGTATCCAACGACGCTTGTGGCGTTCTCATCCTTTCCAAATGCCGCAAACGGGTCTTGCGGTTTTTGAATGGCTATCACGCATCCAGTGTCAGCCACTCGACTTGGGTTACAGTGTGACGACGCTCACCTGTATTTGGCTCAATCTTGCGCCAGTGCCCGAGACGGAGGGAAGAAGCCGCGCCTGCGGGTCTGTTGGAAGGGTTGAATGCCGTCCATTGCCTGGAAGGGTTAGGCGTCAGTATACTATCTCTCGCAAGCCGTCGAACGCGCTGAAGATCTCCGTGCGTATGTGGAAGTCATCAGATCCGGAGGACTTTATCGTGCTGATTCGAAAAGATGAACTCGATCATCGAATTTTTCGCGAGAACGCAAGGTACAGGTCGGACGACATATGCACCGCATGCCGTATCGGAGCATCACAGCAGTTTGATCCTCTCCATGCTCAGGTATCCTGACACGGACACCGCGCGTGATCTAGAATCCGTTGGTCCATTGGTTCGTCTCCTTTCCGGAAAACAAGATCCCGCACATCCTACGACGCATTCCGAGCCCGAACTGTGTGCTCCTTTCGAGACTGTGAACTGGCTCCTCTGGGGTTGCTCGTCCGCCGTCGATACGACTCGTCTCTCGATCTCCTAATCCAGCACGCCGTTTCCCGACGCTTCACGCATCACCAGCTCACACTCACCATCTCCCCGAACTCCCGCCCTCCCTCCTCCACCCCTTTCCCTTCCCCTTGTCTCCCTTCCCCTCGCCACTCGTCGCTCCGCCCAACTCCAACTCCCGCCGCACCTGCGCCAAGGAAGGCGCATTATCCCCGATCAAAGAGAACAACTCGCGCACCATGCCATCCCCGCGGGATTTACGGTACCGTTCCGCGGCGGATAGGTTCTCCGCGATGCCTTTCCCGACGACGGGTTGTGTTGCTGGTGCGGATGGGACCGCAGGCGGTGGCGCCGTGTCCGTGGATTGGGTGACGAACGATACCCCGCGTCCCGGCGGTGGTTGTTTGAGGTTAAAGTTTCCCGACGGCGGTGGTGCCGCTTCCGCGGCGACGGGAATGTCGAGGATGTCACGGACGTCTTTTGCTGTCGGCATGATGGTGTATTGTCTGGAGACGAATGGACAGAGAGAAGGGCAAGAGGAAGATGTTTACCTCGAGTTGAAGTCTGGTTCTTGAATAGAAGCTCCCCCTCGGCTGATTACCTAATCATTTTCCCTCACAAGCGCCGGATCAAAGAAGGACGACAGGATTGGACAGACATCTTCACACTTTCACCTCACCCTAACCCCTCCATCCACAACCACACACCACCACACACACGCCCACCATGTCCCACCTCCCCAAACAAGACATGCCCCCGCCCGGCGGGTTCGAACACGTCCGGTACAAGCGAAACATCCCCATCCGTGGGCCCGGGGGAGCCGCGATTTTCGGCGGTGTCGCCGCCGTGTGCGCGTACGGGTTCTACCTCGTCGGCCAGGGCAACTTGGAGAAGCGGTACGCCCTGTTCCCTTCCCTCGGATGATGGAGTGTGCTGATCTGCTGGTGTAGGGAACTGCAACGTGAAAAGGCGTGGTCGAGGATACACCTCGTCCCGCTCATGTTGGCTGAGCAGGATCGGGATGCGCACAGGAGGAACGTGGCGGCGGTTGCTAGGGAACGAGAGATCATGAAGGACGTGCCCGGTTGGGAGGTGAGTGTCTGAATCGGATTCATGGGCGCGAACGAGGGATGATGCGCGAGGGATGGTGGAAGCGAGACGTACGGGATATCGTGGAGCGAGCCACGTGAAGCTTGGCGGACAAGGCGATGGGGAAAGGAGGCGCCGTCGTGTAGCGGCGTCGGAACGGGGAAGGAGGAAGCCGCATCCCGCGGGACAAGCGGCAGAGGACCGATCTTCTCGACGCGTTGTGGAGGATGCACGAAACACCGGGGGCGGTCTCGGGGAACTTGACAGGAACCCCTCGGTTTGCGGACTCGACCACATCCGATCGAGCTTCGTCTGCGGGACAACCAGCATGACGCGCGTCAGTCCAGCGAGAGCATCCGCTCAACTCGTCGTATGACGAGTGGGAGGCGCAGGCGGTTGTTCTTCGGAATCGCAATGATGATGACGACTGTCGGATTCGTTAGCGTTGATGATGGCAATGCTGCACTGTGTCTTCTCGCAACGTGGACCGTGAAGAGACCTCGGTATCGAGGACGGGTTCTAGGGCGACGGCGCTGGTCGCATGAAGGAGCGGACGATCAATAGTCTGTGGTAGACATTGGCAAGTCTCCTTGGCGTCGCGCGTATGCCCCGACGACGAACGCTCTTGCGGAATGGAGTAGACGCTGCAAGGACGAGACGTCGGGGGAAGAAGGGAATCTTGTTGCCATCACCAGACCGTCATCCGCACATCGTGTCGATCCCGTCGAATAAATCCTCCTCGAGTTCCCGCTAGTCGTGAAAACCTCGCTCCCTCTGCTTCGCTCTTGACAACCTCGTATAATCGCTGACATCTTCCCATCTCAAAGGTTGGAAAAAAGGCATACCACACCGCGCGGTACACGCAGCCAAACATCGTGATTTTGTAAATACTGTCAGAGCGTGGCAAAGACATACAGAAGCGCTGGACCGTGGGAGGCATGTAAACTCTATGGCATACATGCGCTCGACATCCTTTCATTGCAACTCGTCGAATCAGCCTGCAATATTTCTCTGGGACTCGGTGATACGTAGAATGGGTTTCGCGCATGTCATAAGAGCGAGTTAAACCAACATGTTACCCCGGGGATCTGCAGGAGTGCGATTCAGCATACATACAGCAAAATTGTCCTTATTATACATCTGACTACTAATTCTAATGACATGGGAACGCGAGATTGGGCTTCTGCAGACGTGCAACATACCCCGCTTACAGATAGCCAAAATACAGAAACAAGGGGAAGAAAGCGAAGGATCTCACATGGCAGAAAGGTGAAGGACGTTGGAACCCAAAGCATTCGTCATTCCGTCGTCGACAAAGACTCGGGCGCAAGACGTGGAGCCTCATGCGGGCTGGTGGTACTTCGTCCCCGTTTCCTCGATGCTGAAGGTTGGCTTCCTGTCGCTCTCTCATGGAATGCCGCCCTTGCCTCGCGAAGGAGAGTCGACACCTCCCCCTTGATACTGCCATCAATATGCGCGTACTGGCTTTCCTCACTTCCCGCATCGATCTCAGATTGTATGGTCTGTACGTAGTTGGCCAAGCTACTCCACTGGACTGGTTCCAAGTTTGCGCTACCAGGTGTTTCTGAGAGCAAGTCGCTGATCTTCTTACTCAGGTTTGTTGGAGCGTCACCTCTTGCACCGAAGTTGCGTCAGTGAGCTTAGTGTTTGTAGATGCATGTTCCGAGTTTTCAATGTGAAACTCCCAGTTGACCAGGATAGGTGGTACACGCTCGTGTTATTACTGCTAGCAGTGTCGAGCTCCGTCAGGCTTTCTTGTACTCGAGTGATTCTCATCTCAGGGTTCGCCGCCGCGACTTCGAGAATACGGCGAAGTGCAGGCTCAAGATCAAGCTGGATCTGTGCCTCGTCCTCTCTTGAGATCTTGCCGCCTTGTCTCAATATCTCCAACGAGCGACTGTAATTACGTGTGCTGTTCGTCCTCTCGAGCAGCCGTTTCGAAAGATCTCGCAGATGAACAAAGTCTTCCAGCGTTGAAGCAGCGTTGGAGGCCTCTTGATACTCTGCCAATCTTTGCAGATATCCCCGCGCGTCTTTTGCGCCGAAGGTCCACGAAAGCCTCCAATCATTGACCACTTGTAGAAACTTATCCCGGAGTTTCTTGTGCGATAATTTGGTCGGGTCTCGATTCCAGATAGAATCATCGCCCAGCCGTTGAAGTATGGAAGAAACTTTTCGGAGCGAATCAGCGATCACTGTGGAGTCCTCGGGCGACAATCGGCCTTGAATGTCAGTCTCTCGGATAGTGATGTCGACACTCGCCGTCTCTCCGATCCTTTTGGCCAGCCGAGTCCATACTGCTGTGCACATGGCCTCAACCGAAGTTTCAACCTCTTCCAGCCACAAATCTGGGTCCACCTCGCTCGAGAACTCTTTTCGGGTCCGCTGATACAATAAGCGTACACTGGCAAGACTGTGTTGAGCATGTTTAAGGTGTCTATCCACACATTCTTTTGTTTTCTGTGCGACCTTACCTGAGGGCAATCCCAAGGGGACTGTCACAGAGTGATGCACCGCGTTCTGCGTTCCTTGATAACGTTGCACTTTCGGCATTTCGAGCAGGACGTGGGTAAAACGCATTTCTGACCCGATCATTGCGCCAAGAAGATAGATACACGGCAGATGTGAGAAACTTGTTTCGCGATCGGCAGTCGTGCGCGAGACATCTCTTCTTACAGCTTCTGTGGGGAGAATTCGGATCTTCACCTCATTTGACGAGGTCTGGGAACATGCCGAAGACGCGCTTGCGACTGATGTTATCTCCATGATGTCAATGGCTCGAACGAGAATGAATGGCACTGGTTCTACGGGTTGGCAAGGGTAACGACTGGTAGTCGAAGTCGGACAGCTTCTAGCGAATCCATGAAGGTATCGCATCCCCTTCACGATTATATGGGCAAGGCCCTCCTTGTGAGCTCCATTATTCATCCGCAATGAATAAAGGAAGGCATGTGCAAGAGAACCAAACTGACCAGTAAAGCTCTACAGCCCATCAATGCCGAGCGACCCACGTAGCAGTATGGGCTCCTCAGCTTAACACAGAGCGACTGCTGCTAGAAGTCCTTGCCGAGTCGGCGCATATGCCAGTCAGTGCCTCTCCCGCAAATGCCTATTCAGCGTAAGAAACGACAATCGTGCACGTCTGCGATCCAATTCTGTTCAGCAACGAAGCGGATCAAAGACTAGGCCGACTAACAATGTACAAAATGGGTCATACATCATCGATGTGGCTGGGGAAGAGATCAGATTTCCCGCGGGATGGAAGCGAGTGGTTGAGAGTGTGGCTGATTGTTTGCCAGTAAAATGAGGCTTCTATACCCGTTTCTACCGCCGAAGGTTGTTTCGCGCTCGCCTCATTCGCAGAAAGGGTCGTCGATGGAGCAGAGTTCCTGGTGCAGTTTCCCGCCGTGAGGAGTAGGCGGAGGAGACCTCTGCGCAACAGTAACCGGTATGAGAGACTGCAATTCCGGGAAAAGCGAAGCAGGAGGAGAAGAGTGGTGTGAATACAACAAGAGAGGATGCAGTACAGAGCCACGAGGATAAGGGCGTCCAAGTGAATGTGAATGTGGACGACAAGGCGAGGAAGAAGCCGAATGTCATACCGATATTCTCTTTCGCGTCGAGTTCTTGAGGCAGAAGTGAATACTCTGCAAAATCGAAAGGTGAGCCTCGAGTCGGGGCTGACTAGGAGGATCACCGGGATTACCTAGTGTCGGAATATAAGGAGAAAGGTCGATGTAGTTCCGCTGATTACGCCCGATAGTCCGTGATACCTGCGAATAACCTCTCTATATCAGCAGACATCCTACTGCTGGATCATCTGGTTATTGAACGAAGGAGTCACATGGCGCGACCAAGAAGCGAGCGAGATACTAGTGAATGGACAGGCCCGGAAGTGGTAGAGATGGGTAACTCGATAGTCGCATCGAAGTCACTGTTTTCGACAACGTGTGTCTAATCCGAATGCGTAGCATATTCCAATCGCACGTATACTCCGCTTAAGGGCGTAATGTCCTGCCTTGAGTGAAAGGGCAATGTCAAGTTGAATCTCCATGCATAGTCGGACGCGATCCCAAATATGGTGATTGTGTCTGAGCGAAGCAACGGATAAACAAGACACTCAGACTGGACAGTCCCGTAGCCATCGTCGGAAGAAGGTATAAGAACGCGAATTTCCTCAGTCGCGCCAGACGCTTCCAGTATGTGTTCCATGATGATATAGATGACACGTCCGCCTCACGTTACCTTTGCCACGAAAAGTCTCGATAGCCAGTATCATACGTTAACTGATTCGACCAGCGTGGATGATGTATCTGGAGGTAATCCGCGAAAGTTTGCAGCACATGGTTTCCAGACGAACCGCGACTAATTACATATTGCACGTCGAAATTACAAGCTGAAAACAAACGATATCGATAGGCTTTGAGAGGAAATTATTGACCCGTTGGACGAAGGGCTACCAAGAGGAGGAGAGAAACCCAGAAGATAGCAAGTCTCCGGTTCAAATTAACCTCCTCAAGCTATCAACACAGGTGTGACAACACCGGTTGACACTTTTCCCTGCAAACACGATTCACGTCGGCCGGGTACTCCATGGAGCAGGGGCAAGTCTCATATGTTTGGTCCGGCTGTCCGTAAATACGACAGGGTCATCAGCGTTGTTGTTTCTAGAGCGCTTACAAGGGACCTCGATACTTACGGAAAATTTGCGGAAGAGGACTCCTGGGCGGAAGCGGTGCTCTGGAATGGGCGTTTGCGAGCGGAGCTCCCAGCTGATGCCGCAGCCAAAGACGGTGTGCTAAGAGCAAACTCGATGGTTTCCAGAAATGTGCAAACGGAGGGTGGCAAATCAACTTGACGACCGATTGTCATTGCGCTGTCGGCAACTTCTGCCATATCCAGCTCGCCTGACAATGGCGTCTGTAGCCGACGATTGATTTGGCTTGCTAATGAAAGGAACCGGCTTTGAAGCAGTGGATCTTCGGGATTATGATGACCGGATAGCATAATCTCAACGCCTAGTCGCGTCTTTTCTGCGGGCGCGTCGACACCCAGAAAGGTAGTGGGAGGGGCAGTCTGCAGGGAACTGCGGCTGCAAGTCAAGCTTGAGAATCTTTCAGGAGTCTCGAATGAGGGGTCACTGTCGCGTGATTCTATAGTGCCATCTTCGAAAACCTTCACGCTGAAGGTCATCCCCTCTCTCGCAGAAACGATGCCGCGAATGACGTTCAGACCCAGCTGGATATTTTTTTGCGCCTTTTGGAGGTTTTGGAGGTCGGTTTCCGAGAGAGTCTTGCCGAGTTTGTTATTCCGATGTAGGTTCAGCATTGCCCGGAACCATCTGTCGAGTCCACTGTTCGAGGAAAGGCGGATCTCCTCGAGTTCGTCAGCCAGACTGCTTAGAACCATAAAGTCTTCTCCCACCGGGACGGAACCATACTGCTTATCATTACACTTGACGAGATTTTGAAGGCTCCCTCGTTCTCCAGATTCCAGCCAGTTGTTAAGCTTGTTGACTAGTCCTCGGACACCCGATCCACTGTGTCCCGCAAGCGCCTCAAGGGGATAGTCGTTGGAAGGCATGAGAAGCTTGATAGAGGGCAACAGCAATTCTTGAAGGCTTTGAGCAACCTGCAAAGACTCCGTGGCTGAAAGTCGGGGTACGCCGTTGCTGAAGCTAAGATGGTCTTCAGCCCTGACCGAAGCATTCCTCATTAGCATTGGTTTCTGTTGTCGGTGAAACAGTTCAGACCACAGGCTGGTCTGAAGCGTTTCGCAAACCGTTGTAAATTTCTTCGTTAGCCTTTCACCAGATACATCGATGGACCTTTCGGATGCGCCCCTATTGAAGACATTAATCTTTCGTTTCACGGATCGCAGATACTGCCACAATATGTCGGAAGGAGGATGCGCTTCGCCAAAGTACTGAGAGGTAGCCTTCTCCACAACATGTCGAACTTCGGCCGGTGTTTTATACTCAGGTATGCAACAAGTCCTTTCAACCACATCGAAGTCCTCCTGCTGGCTCGAGGGATTCGCCTCTCTGTGCTTTCTCCCACGCCATGTAAGCTTCAGAGTACGGTTGCGATTCTTATCCATCTCTCCCTCTTTTATGTCAGGATATCCGAAACGCAGCTTTAAAGAATCTTTCAGCTGTTCCAGGCGGTTTATATTGTCAACAGATTCAGGCAGAATACTGGAATTTGTCGTCACAGCCTGCCTCCAATTAGACACCACGGAATCGATGTCCTCCCATAAAATATCCATAGGAGACCTTTTCGCCAGGCCCCGCAACTGGTTCCGTAGATTCATTCCAGACACCGAAAGCGAGGGGCCCAATTCAATCAAATCTATCGATAACTCCTTGAGAATGGCCACAATCTGTTCCCTTTCATCTGGGCAGACAGGCGCAGGCGCCATTTGCGGAATGGCTGGATTGGCATCTATCGATGACGACATGAGATGAGGAGACAGTTTGTATCGACTCCGGTTGGGACGAATCGCTGTGCGATTTGCCAACCTGGTCGCGGAGGGTACAGCTGAGGTTGACGAGCAAGTCAAAAGACGGAGGCGAGCGTAGAGACAGAACTGGAGAATGGACGAAATCGGGCTGGCGGAAAGCCTGACACGCCTTTTTATGGCCTTTCACGCAATGTCCCTTCCTTTGACCTGCCTCACCGAACAAAGGAACGTTACCAGAACCTCAAGAACAACCAAACAGCCAATGCACCGCATAGCGATGAGACCACCGGCACAAGATATGGAATCTCAAGGAGGCCAATCATCAATAGACTCAGATTTCTAAGCAGAACTGACGTCCCGGCGATTTCGTGTGTATGACGACTTTACCCTATACAATCTTTGTCTGTCGACACGCCATCCCACTGCTTGAACCCGCTGTTTATCTTTCATTCTGCCTGTATTGTCACCTCCTCCACCACATGTTCCAGACCCGCGATATCGCGACGTAACAAGCTCAAATGCTTGGAGAGCTGGAATTTGCGACCCGCGTCGCGATGGTCCAGCGCCAGATATGCGGGAGAATGTGTCGGCGCTGGAACTGAAGATGTTGAATTGTGACTGGTCGAGGAATCTGAAGCCGACGTCGATGCCGGAGGCGCGTCCTTCGAAGCACCGTCCGCCGCTTGAACGTCTGCTCTCCATTGACGCCCTGTGAGTACCTCCCACTCCTCCTTGAGGTACACAAGACATCGCTGAACATCCTCAACCACCTGCGCTAGCAAGCGTTTCCTCTGGCCATCGAGCCGTTTCCCGGTACGAAGCGCTTGTACGAGGGCCTCTACCATGGCTGGCGTAACGAGCAGTGAGGGGTGATAGATCTTGCTTCGAAGCCAGGCTTTGCGTGATTCAATGGCGTCCAAGCGAAGTCGTAATGACTTGTTGACGTCGCCTGTGGAGTCGGAGGATCCCGCAGTGCCGCTCGTTGTTGCCCCTGCCGGCCGCAGCACCAGCGACCGCTGAGCCAACGCCCATTCCCGGATCTGCACCCACTGATCCAGGAAGACGTTGTGCCGGTTCATCATCTCGTGCGCCGCGTCCTTGACGAAATGTCCTCCCAAAGCGTACATTGCATACGCGGCTGCGGTGTCCTCCTTCATCTTCCACGTAGCGTGTCGTGCCGAATGTCGAATCAGAGTTTGATATGTTGTCGTATTGCTGCGATACGAGTGTCGACTGCGTGGATCGAGCTCTTGTATCACCTGCAGTATCGCGTGTTGATCCATGCGTTCGTATGCGGATATCCGAGCTGGATCTCTTGCGCGGGCTTGAAGTGTAGCCGGCATCGGTGGGCGGGATAGGAACTCTTCCGCTCTTCGGTTTCCCGCATCGCCGACTTCTAGTTCCCCATTGTACTCGGCTTGATTGAAGAAGCTCGGCAAACTGCTCGAGCCGGCGTTGTTGTCCGTCTTGGATGAAAGACCGAAGAATGACAGTTGTTCCCCGCTCGACTCTTCACGATTGAGCGCTTCGGAAAGCGTCAGCGGCGGATCGGCATCTTCTGCGTGCTGGGCTGCGGTCGAGGTGACGGTACCCGTGCGGCGAACGACCTTTTCTGGTATCGTCGAGGTCGAGGGCGCGGAGTCATCAGGTGCTGTTGACGGTTCTGAACGAGTCGTTCCCGGGGACTGCGATCCGAGAGGATGCCCCAACACCTCGAACGTCTGCAGCATCTTCCACACATCCCCACTCGCGCCGAGTCCATCAACGAGCGTGTTCATCGCGTGCACGTTGATCTCTGCTCCATCGATGGAACCCGTTGTCGCTGATGCCGCATCCGACGCCGTTGTTGATATCGATGCGGCACTCCCCGTTGCCGAATCCGTCGCACGCGTCACCTGCTCCACCCAATCCTCTTCTTCCTGCTTTGCTCGTTTCTTGCTGCCCTTCTTCGTAGCTGCACGACTCGAGACGGCGATACCGATCTCCGGGATATCAGGAAACTGGAGGTCGATGCCGTAACCGGCTTTCAGGATGGCGTTTAGCGCCTCCGGTCGTTCAATCTCCTTTGCGACACGCAAGAGCAAGTCGAGTGTCGACTGTCGGTACTCCAAGGCGTCCTTGAACCGGAGAGAGTACAGCATGTCCCCTAGTAATCGAGCGATCTCGGGCGGGAAGAACGACGGCATCCGACCTTGATTCGCGAGTCCCGGCAACCGCGAGCGGGAAAGCACCGCCGCCAAGCTGCCCGTCTTGCGTTCGTCTGCGCGCGTCATGTTCTGGTAGGCCCAGAACCGGCGTCGGATATCGAGGTTGGTCGTGATCCACTGCGCCAGGGTCGCTAATCTTGCTTCGTAGACTTTCCGGTCGACGGCGAGTCCGAGTCGTTCGATCTCCTTGATGACTTGTTCCGAGCCGGCGAGGTACCCCGTCGTTGCGAATTGGCGAAGAACGAAAACATAGTCGTTGGTCGAGAACGAGTTCTGGTTCTTCCGTTCCATCACATTACTCCCCTGCTCCTGCTCCACCTCCTCCCCCACCGCTTCCTCCATCGCACTCCTCTCCGACCGCCTCATCGCCGAGATGACCGCCTGCAACCGGTACTCGTACGGATACACCGTCGCATCCGCAATCGACGCCGGCGAGCCGTTACACTTCTGCACCTTGGCCTGCCATTGCTTCTTGACGACACTCGGCGGGGGAACGACCATCCGCAAGACACGCTTGAGCGCTTGGAGTGGGAGGGTTGACCGGGTTTCGCTGGAGAGATCGGTGAAGGCTTTCCAGACGAGGTCGGAGTGCGTGCGGCCTCCGCCTTGCCGCGAGGTTTCTCGTGTCCGCGCGGGGAGGTTGATCAGCCGCAGGAGAGTTTGGTATGTCGCTTCATCGTGCGAGGGGATCTGCGACGTCAGCTGTGGAGGTGATTCTACTGGCTCGAATCCGGCGTAACGTGAATCTTGACTCTGAATCGTTTGCGGATGTTGGGCATTTTGGGAGACGTAATAGTTTGACGGTCCAGCAAGATCGGCATCGGATGCCACGTTATCCAGCCCGGCATGAGGAAGCGTCGCCGTAGCGGCGTGTGCACATCGTTTCGGAACTGCTGCGAGTCGAGGGATATGTCTAGCGAAGAAGATATCAGTTTCCGACTTTGCCGATCCGCACATCTCGACGTACCGGAGCCGCACGACTTGTCTCAGAGAACCGTTGGCGACCATTCCGCTGACTGTTGAAAGGCCAAGGCGAGGGTGAGCTGTTGGCGATGACTGGAAGAACTACCCTTCAATCTTCAGCCAGAAACCACTTCTCAACAGTCCTGGGTGCAATCGAGCAGCCCGAAACGCAAAGTCCAACAAGCGCGCAATCTAATCACCAAGCGCGTCTGCGCTTCTTTTCGCGTCCGCTTGACTTTGCTTGACAGGCATTCAAGGCATTCAAACGGATATGGGACAAGGGCAAGACGCTATCATTCGTCAGAAGCACGACATGCTGTGACCTCCTCTATGGCGAGCACAAATGTAATCTCAACAGCGAAAGTCTGCCCCCTCGATGCGTATAAAACACTCGTTCGGGCGATCTAAAGCGCACATGAGTTGCCAAGACTCCTTGTCCCCTTATATCCTTAGTCTTCCCTTCATGTCTCTTCCTTTGATGCGTGTACACCCCAGCTTGATATCAGGAGGCTATGGTAGCCGATAAGCCTGAAAGGCAGCTTCCTTTGCCACGAAGGTGTATATAAATAGGTGTCTGTTGCTTCTCGCTCCCGCGAGGCCGAAGGATCCAGCAATCAATACGCTATACAACATCAAGCGCATCCAACATGTCCTCTGTATTGTCGACTGATTGGGACTCTGATGAAGAAGAAAAGCCACCTGCCCCACCAGAAATCGACACGTTTGTCTTATATCAAGGTTCCGATGTGATTTGCATTGTTCACTTGAAAAACATGATCGAAACCAATAAGGTCGGCGAATGGCGATACGACGAACTCCTGCGCACTTTCGCCAATGACACTACATATCCCGAGTCTGTTTCTCAGAAAGAATGGCGAAAAGTCCGAGATGCTTGTAGGGATCTCGCTAAGGACATAGAGATCATTCATACGAGATGCTGCGCGTGCCCCCATCAAGATATGCCCTTAGATAAAGAGTGGACTGAATGGATCTTGGCAATCGTGCACAAAGCATGTCGACTGCAGACAGATGAGGTGGTGGAGAAAGTCGATCTCGAGCGGGGAGCAAAATGGCATCGTGGCGGTAAATGGAGCGAACGATTCGATGAAATAGCGCGATTATTCGCAGCCAAAATACCCTTGTTTGTGGATATCCCGTTGGGTACTTGGGAGGCAGAGAAGGAAGGAGAAGTACCCAACATATTGTTCTCTGGGTGCGTGCCGACCACAAGTGTTGGGTTGAGACCTGTCCAAGATCACGAAAATGGCATTGACAAAGCCAACGTCTCGACCTCTCCGTCATCGGAAACCCATACATCGACGACAGATAAATATCCTGTGCAAAGACCTGCGGCTCGAGACCTTGGAGATAGGATGATAAAGGGCCGGCTGAACAGTACGTCGTGGACGCTGGACTTCGATAAGAGGACCCGTACACTGGCCGACACTTTCCGCTCGCTGGCGGAAGGATACGGTCCAGAGCATCCCGAGGCCGACCTGAGCGAATTGACATCAGCGTTGATCCAGAGTATCTGTACTGTGTTTGACGAGATATCTACCGTGATAAAAGAAGGAGATGCGTAAGTTGAATGTTCTGTACGAGGCAATCTGCAACTGTTAGGGATCGCTAATCTGCCATACCATTGCTCGAACTGCTAGTGAGCCTCCAATTCCTGAAGGGCAGGCTTTCCGGTGAGATGAGAGCACGAACTCTGGGATAGTAGGTCCGTGCCGAAGTGCGCACGTTCGGCTTCTCTGGCCTTTTGAGCGAACCGAGACATGGGCGCGTCTTCACTTCTTCCAGCATCTAGTTGTACTCGAACGTAGGTGACAATGGGATTCGGGGACGTAGTTGTAATAGTAACAAACGCATGTAGCGGGGATTTTAGGTGTACATATAATGGGGCATTTCCTTCCGTATATGGTATCTATGTCTGGAGCAGGATCATACCACGTAATCTGCCCAGTAATCCTTTACTTTTACAAATGTTTGTGCCTTGGCAGGGGTAGCCACAATTAACCCGAAACCGTAGAACTAGGAACCCCCCACTCAACCATCAAAACGTCCGCCCTGCCTTGTGCGCCTGAAGCTTCTGATTAAGGATCCAGCCCCATATCGTAGTAGAAGGTCTTGAGCGTAGGCGGTATGTAATGACTGTACAGTTCTTCAATAGCATTATGCAGAGCACCACATAATCTATTCCCTGTGTTATGTCCACCAGCATATATCATCAGAGCATGTCTGGTATAAGAACCTCGCAAGTCCGGCGGTTTTGACTCCCCCCCCCCCACGCGAGTATCACGTCTGAATGACACTCATCAGCCTTCGACTCGCGATTGTTCCTCAAGTCAAGCGAACGTTTCTTTTGAGTCCCATTCACGGGTCGACTTCGGGCCAGCACAGCCTAGTCACTTACGATGTCGTTCTCAGACAGCTCGTTGTGGCAGGCTTCTATGACTTTCTGGACATGATGGGTGAGCCTAACTGGGAGCGATGCCCAGAGACCATGATTAGCATGCAATGGATGGCCTTTCAGGAACAATACAAGGCCCTGCCAGATCGATAGATCAAGTAAGGAAGGCGTGCGGCAATCACTCGGAGCAGGGTATGTCTGTCGAGGTATCGGACGGTCTCTATTCAGCGGCGCTTTTGACGTTCAAGCTTTCCAAAGACCTGTTTCTGTCGAATAGCGACAGTCGTACGCTCGCACATCCAAGAAAGAACGCCATGGGCAAATTCCTGAATGGCGTCGTTCGAGGACTTTGCCAACTTCTACCGGTCAAGCTCGATGCATCGGTGGTCACAGATCATGACACCTTGTCGATGTACTCTGTGATATCCTCCGGAGCCATCATTCCAGATTTGTGTCTTTCAAGCGCGAGAGCGTCCGCCGAGACCCCATCTACAGACAGCCTTACGAAGGATTTCGCCAAGCTACAGACTTTAGAAGATGATTCAAAATCCAGCATTTTACACGAAATGGCGCGCAGCTTCAACGAGACCGGGCTCGCCGAAAACTTCTTCCGGCTCTTGACGATTCTGGAAGGAGCCTGTTTACGGAAGGTTCGGACGGTAACCTTGCAGATACGGAGGGTAGTGTTCTAGAGATGCTCAACGAAGTGGCTCACAGGCTACTGCGACGCGAATCACAGCATGAAGAATACTTGGCGACAATCATTCATCAGCTCGTCGATGAGCTGGACCAACAAGGGATGTATGGAAACAACTAAATCTACTGATGGCAAGCCTCGACCTGAGATAACACGCGAGATCAGCTGTAGGCCAGTCCGACTAGTTCGGTCGATGTTCGTATGCGAGGAGTGAATAATTCATACTGTCGAACGAGGAAGCAGCATTTCAGGTGCCACTCCTGTTACTTCCGGCTGATCATGCCGCTCAGTTCTGCCTCTTACCTGCCCTCCATGAAAATACCCCGTTCGGTATCCTCACCCTCCTCCGGTCATTATCGTCTTCGGTGCGTCATCTGTTGTTCAGAGTTGATAGTACAAATCTCGCGCAAAGAATCCCTCGTGCGCACCCCTGACTCTTCCCAACCAAAACTGTGAGGACGGGACGGACCACGGGTCCCGAACGATGCAATAAGCTAAAGGTCACTAACACTCCACATATATACCCTCGTGGATTTGCATATAAGGATCAATTTTGCTCTGGCAGAGAGGAAATGCAACACCTGAAACAATGTACACGACTATCAGCTGCGCTTTTTCCTTTGGCGTAACTTTAACCCCAGGTCATTGCCGTCTCCATCTGTACGGGAGCCGGCGAAGAGCACGCCATGGAGCCGGCAGCGTTGACGATAAATGCACGTAAGCAGCCCTAGGCAAACGCGCGACGTCACTCGATTTTCACCTGTCTCGATCCTTTGAGTCCCGTTCAGCTATCCATCCCGTTCAGGTATGCCGTCGTCAAGTTAGCCGGGAAGGAGGAGCGCGGGGAAGTCCGAGCTCGGCGTAGCCCGGACACTTGGTCCTGGCGTGCTCGGGCGGTTGAGGCTGAGCTCGATAGTCGTGAACCAGCTGGGAGGCGTGATAATGGGGAATATAATGACATGAGAGGTTTGGACTATTCCTGCCGTTCCAGACGCTGTTCAAGACATCTCTCTGAAGCAGTTGTTTTTGACTTCTTGTTCGCAAAGCGCGACAGGAGCCATCGACCATTCCAGCATGATCTCCAAACCGGCCTCCGCTGGCGTTGCGCCTGATCAGGTCGTAAGAACAACGTCTCAGGTCGTGCATTTACCGCCTCCCTTCTTTGCTGTCATGAGAGGCTCGGAGATGATGATCGATCAGTGAACGAACGTAAGGCCTTCTAGCTCTTATCGAAAACAGAATGCACGCTGTCTACAATAGCCTTGCGTGTGGTATATGCACCATCGCTGACCCACCTTCACCTCCTAGTATATTCGTCTCTACTTTCCCTTTCTACTCGGTCGCGAATCTCTCGACATGTTGTACAATATCGCGTAGTCAAGTCTTGGATAGTCTGAACTATGATCTGGATGGCCTGCGTATTACCTTGATCGTGAGTAGCCCAATGAGCACAGTACCCATTTCTGACGCACCCGCAGGAGGATGATTCCGACTTGGTGCTGATCAATGCAACGTAGACTCGGGCGTTTCAAGGGACCTGAGTGACCCCTGGAAGTCGCTGTATGCCATGCTTGTTTGGACAAACGCCGAATCTCCCCTCGCTGACTTTGCTCCACTTGTCACCACGCTAGATGGAGCTTGCGTTGACACATCGTCAACATTTTCATGAGCCATAAGCTCAGCGGCAATTCTCAAAAACTCGAGGCCATTTCGGAGCACCTGGACCTCGGCAGCGTTACGGCGATCTCTGTTGGAACCCTCCGACGGGTCTCGTACCCGCCTTTTCCAAAGACGCCATATTCCTGACTGCACCTTTGCGTCTTGCAGACCCCGGCAAATTTGGGCCAACTCCTGGTAGTCTTTGACCGGATGCTGGGGCCAATCCGTTTTGGCTTCGAAGCCGACTTTACTTTCCCATTGTTTCAGCAGCGGCATTACTACACTGTTCTTAGCGTAACGTGGAGGGACGGATTTTGCCACCAATTCCAGCAAGGGCCGCACCTCGTCCAAACAGGTAAAGAACATTGTCGTTCGCCAATCAATCACCTCAGTCGTGGTCGGGACCGCCAGACTGTGACCCATCTTTGTAGGGCCGGCGAAGGGTCCAATCTCACTTGAAATCAATGCGGTGTGTGTACTGGTTTCGTAGCTGAGGCAAGGAGGCGGAGAGCACACTTGTGCAGCGTTCGCGTTGATGCTCATCGGCTGTGATTCGGCGACGACTTGTAGCGCTTCCAGGACTACACGGTATTGCTCCTCCACCGCGTAATGCCACCATCCCATCTGATATCCTTTCGAGAATTCGCTAGCCTCTAATGCCTCCTGAACGTGTGATTGCATTACCTTCATTGCTTCTGGGGTACCGACGTCCAGATATTCGTGCACTTTTTGTCTCAGATTGTCGAGTGCATTCACTCGTTGGGCAGACGAGGGATCTGTGTAGGCGATGAATTGCGCCCTTGCGGGCACGTAGATCTCCTCAGTTCCTCCGTCATTCTGCTCTTTCTGCTCATCACTCATTTGTTGCCGCGATATTCTGGAAGGTCCCAGAGAGTCCCGCATATTAAACAGTCTCCGAAATTCAACCTTCCATGGAAATGCCTTGCGTGCGTCTCCATGTGCCTCGGCACGGAATGATGGATGTGTTTGTGTGGCGTTGAACATGATGCGTAGAGGATGAATACAGCTGGAGCTCGCAATAGGACATGTAATGATGAGTCTAAGATGAAGGGGCGGATTCTGGAACTTCCAAACCGATGGTCAACCTAAGGATTAGTTGGATCAATGTCACATATATAGTGACTTTCTTCAGCATAGGGGTTTGACTGCACAGGAGTCAGAAGATAATAATCAGGGGCCAAAATGTAGACCTGTGTCAAAGGAAGTAGCTGTACAAAGAGGTTGAGCCGGTTAATCAAAAGGGCGGAGAACCTTACTTTGTGGCAAGCATGTATTATAGCAATACATTACGACTTCGCCGGTTAGTCAAGCTGGAGTTGGTTGTGATGTGATCGTCCTCCACGAGGCATTTGTTGGAGTCCTTGTTACGAGCTAGAGATCTGAGACCGATGACGCCCAACCTGTATTCTCCCGGTACAAATTTGCTGTGATGACTTACTTTTCGCGGGTGCGTGGTCTATCTTACTGGAAGGTATGATACCAGGAGCGTTGTATGAGGGATCTTAGCACACTTATCGATTTGGACGCGTCCCCGAGAGAAAAGCTGCGAACTTCCCGCCCAACTCTGATGAACTCTCCCTTAGGTGGAGCATTTTCCCCTAGCGCACCTTAGAGACGAAATCCGATCTTGTTTCTTCTCCTAAAGCGATCACGCGTTTTGTGTCCAGACTAGCAGTGCTTGTTGCTGCTGTTGGTACTGTTGGCCCGTCTCAACATACGCACTCGCTAGATATTATCTACTTCGCTATCGCCGATAATATGCGAGGAATTATCGACATCCCGCCATATTATTCAGTCGCGAGATACTATCGGATTGAAGTGGTAATACCAGGCACACAGGTGTCGAGCTGTCGGCAAAGTAACACTCGAAAACTCATTTCACAGTTGAAGTAGGATCGACGTGTCTTCGATAACTAGATGCGGTACGTGGAACGATACCAATGGAAAAATAGCTTGATAACAGATGGCGAAGCGTACGCGAGGGGTGATCTTTTGAAGAAGACAAGGTACAAAGGGTTATGTCACTGCAACTCAATGCTGGACGTGTTGTAGAGTGACAAGTCTCCACCCAGCCTTCTCGACAGACTTCACACGCTTCGTGGACTTCGCACACTTCGTTGACATCGTGTGCTTCATGAAATTCGTGCACTTCGCGACTTCCATGGACTTCGTGCACTTTGCGGACTTCTTGTACTTCGTGGACTTCGCCTGCCCTTAGGGACAGTTCTCCCACAAGAAAAGACGGTCAGTCCAGACAGGTATATATAACAGGCGTTCTGCCGTTGTGAAAGCTCTCATGAATTATGAAGCACCCTCTAATATACGATAATTTCGAAGCTACTGAGTGCAAGACTTTCTCAGGATCAGCTACCCTCCGTCTTCAACTTCAGTAACCATCATCAGTTCTGACAAACACAGACGCGCAGACGGACAAGAGTTCGTATTGTATTTTGTGTCAAAGGCAAGTTCCCCTAGGAGCCCTTGGAGAACTCACTTTCGCCACCGATTTCCAACGTCTCTATAAGAAAGCCAGAATGTACCCTTTTCGTAGTTATGCTCTCATGAAATCACGCTTGATCTCCCCTTCTTCCCTTCTCCCCCGCCTCCTCTTCCACCTATCCCCAACAAGCGCCCTTGTCTAGCTAATTGTTCCTTATCTCCATACTAGATAGCAACCCCGTAATCACACTACCTATCGACTTGACCCACCTAAGGGACTGGTACTGTAGCAATGTCTATAGTCGCCCATCTATAGGATCTTCTACAACGATATTCGTCTCTTACAAAACCTCGCAGTACATGCAAAAGTTTCGGTGGAAAAATGAAACGGTTGGAAGTATCAGCGGAGGCTTTGAGAGACGTAGCAGTGCCTAAATTTCTGAGCCTCACGGGTGAATACATTGAATAGGAGACAGCCACTTGTAAATTACAATTTCATCTCAATCGCAGATTTACGGGTCGGGAGTAAGTACCATGAATGAAGATCTACAGGCCGTGCGAGGAGTCTCCTCGTTGATCGGAGTTGTAGGAGGGCATAACGCTGGCTAGCTTGCCCAATGACTTTTGGAACCAGCTGTATGCCACGGATGCGTTGGTCAGATGGATCATAGAATCCCCTGTTCTCTCTGCTTGTGTAATCACACTGGTCGAAGCCTGGGAAATGGCGCCCTCTGACGGGAAGTCGACCTCTCGTGCAATCATACATTCCGCAAAGATCTGCAGAACCTCAAGAGCACGCTCCAGAACACTCGCCAAAGCCCCACGACAAGACTTGTCCTCTGGATCCTTCATTAAACGGACCCAAACATGGCGTATTGTTTTCACTTTCTGGTTTGTTCTTGCCCCGAGCATGTCTTCGCATAATCTCGCCAATAGCATGAAGTCTTCCCTTGGGATGGAGGCAGGGCTTCCCTTCACCAGCTCGAATATACGCCTCAAGCGTCCGCCGGGCCTCGACACTTCCGACCATTGTCCAATCAACAGCAGTACCTCATTCCGGTCTAGGGCTTGTGATCCGCACCCGTGTTGAGGAAAGGTGACTTGGAGCTGCGGTGCGACTATTGGAGATCAGACGATTGTACCAAGATAGGTGGTGTATCGTATGAGTATTTTGTCTAAGCAGATACAAGTGAAACTACATACCTATTGGAGATCAGACGATTGTACCAAGATAGGTGGTGTATCGTATGAGTATTTTGTCTGATCTCCAACAGGGCGCCTCAACGGAAAGGCCTATCTACCATCCTACTTATACTCCTGCGCCTTTGCCACATACTTGTGCGCCTTTGTCACATCCGCTCGTATCTACCTGAAAACTTTCCTGAGTCGATAGCCGTAGTGTTGTCGACGCGACCGACTCTCTATCTCCGACTTGTGATTGCCGTAGACACTTGAGGAAGCGCCTACTGCGATTCTGACAGCCCCTCTCGCGCCGATAGTGTCGATGCAGAAGTAGCGGGTCGGAGAGGTCGTGATTCCAAACCGAGACGAGTGACGAGGTCTTGCGTACGAGGTTGAGGTAGAGGTTTGGTGAGTAGGTCGGCAAGGTTATCGACCGTGGGTACGTGTTGGAGCGAAACGTTGTTGAAGTGGACTTGCTCGCGAAGGTAGTGGTGGCGGAGGTCGATGTGCTTGGATCGATTGTGGTCGCCAGGATTCTTTGAGAGATGGACAGCACCTTGATTGTCGTTGAGGATGGTCATAGGACCCGAAAGACCGAAACCGAGGTCTGCAAGTAGCTGGCGCAACCAAACACCTTGCTTAGTCGCGTCACCGGAGGCCATATACTCGGCTTCGGCGGTGGACAACGCAACAGTCGCTTGTCGCCGACTTTTCCAGGATGTGATGCCGCCGAAGGTGGTGAAGACATAGCCAGTGGTGGAGCGACGGGAGTCTAGGCATCCGCCCCAGTCCGCATCGGCGTAGCCTAGGGCGATACGTTCTCCGGCGGAGACATCGAACTTGAGGCAGAGGTCCGTCGTGCCACGGATATATCGGAGCAGGTGTTTTGCAGCGCTGTAATGCTGCATCGACCACTTACTGATGTATCGCGCAAGCAGACTCGCGGGATACGAAAGGTCCGGTCGACTAATAGTGGCCGCGTAGAGGATGGAGCCGGCCATCTGGGGGAAGTTGAGGTGCTTTGCTTGTTGGAACTCCTCATCGGTCGCGGGTTGAGCCTTGAAGGAAGTCGGTAAAGGAATCCGAGACGGAGAGCAGTCCTTCATGTTGAAACGCGCCAGCATGCCATCGAGATAGTGTTCTTGAGAGATGTACAACTTGCGAGCGACTCGGTCCCGGATGACGTTGAATCCGAGAAAGTAGTTGACGGGGCCTTGATCCTTCCATTCGAATTTGGCGTTGAGTCGGGACTTGAAAGAGTTGAGCGCTTGACGGTCGTTTGCGGCGATGAGCTGATCATCTACGTGGACAATCAGCATCATGAAGACAGAGCATTGTTGATAGATATACAGGCAAGGGTCCGCTCCAGTGGGGATGAAGTGCTGAGATCGCAACCACGCATCCAATGCGTCATTGAAGCAACGCGGTGATTGTTTGAGACCGTAAAGACTTTTCTTCAAGCGAATGACCTTGTCGGATGGTATGCCAGAACCTTCCGGCGCCTCCATGTATATCGTCTCTTGAATGATCCCGTTCAGGAAAGCTGCGACGATGTCGACCTGGTCGCATTCGAGGTCCAGGTAGTTGACTAACGCAAGGAATACCCGGATGGTATCCTTGTGAACTACAGCGGAGGTGATCTCGTTGTAATCCAGACCTTCGATTTGCGCGAAACCCTTGGCGACCCATCTGGCCTTGAAACCAGCCAATTGACCGGTCGTTCCGTCGAACTTGCGGGTGAACACCCAACGCGCTTTGAGGACGCGCATGCCTGGTCGTCGGACTTCAACATCATATACGTCGTACAATTTGAACTTGGTGAGTTCAACCTTGATAGCTTGAAGCCAGTCTTCGCGGTTCGGATCGTTCAACGCTTCTTGATAGGATCGTGGCGCGTCGAGATGAGGTACGTCGTCCAGTCCTTTTGCGGTGGTCTTGGATGCTTCCATCATTGCGTAATCCAGTCGCTCGGCAGGTAGAAGGTGAGTGTCGTCGAGGATCGTGGTAAGGGCGATAGCGACATTGGCAGAAGCTGAATTTCGCGCCTGTCGAGGAGGCAGAATGCGCCTTCCGTCCTGGAAGATAGAGGTAGGTCCGTCTCCGAGGCGCGTCTCTACATCCCTAGGTCCGACCTCCCAGGTCCAGTGTTTCGAGGCTTGGTGTTGACGCGGTTGGAGAGGTTGCTGCGGAGGCTGAGGACTTGTTGGTGACGTCGGTGGTTCCGGATTCTGTTGTAAGTCTTCGATTTCCCCCCCAGAAGACGGTACCTGAGGCGTTGGTAACGAAGAATTGGAAAGGCGGGGGGATTCGTCCGGGTACTCGATGTATTCCGCAGCCGATTCGGTAGGCCCCTCTGGTTCGTCCTCCTCCGATACTTGATGGTAGCGCACGTCCCGGCTGGTGTTGAACTTCTTCGCGACCGGATCGTAGTACTTGACGATGCTTTCGCTAAAAGGAAGCCATCCAACCAGTAAGCACTTCTTGAATCTCGGCTTCAGCTTACTGATTGCGGCGTGCTCCCTAACGTAGACGACCGACCCGAACGGCTGAAGGTGTTGATGGGAAACGGGACGACCAGTCCACAAGGTCTGTGGGTATTCCTTCGTACCGGTCTTGTAAACGCGATTCCTGATGTATGCGGCATACTCAGCAGCCTCCGCCCAGAAGGGTTCTGGAAGCTTGCTGTCGATCAGGAGCGTCCTCACCATGTTGAGAACAGTGAGGTGGACTCGCTCGACGCGCCCGTTCTGAGCGTGGGCGGCCGGCGGAATCTCCATGGCAGCGATGCCGTTGTCGGCGAGCAGCTGCTTGAAGCGGTGAGATGTGAACTCTCCGCCATTATCCATTCGGACGTATTTGATGGTCGTTTGGCAATGGTTCTCCACTAGGTTGATATAACGCTCGAACGCTGCGCAGGCATCGGACTTCCTTCGCAAGAAGAAAAGCTGGATCCGATGTGTCCGGTCGTCGTAGCAGGTGAGGAAGTACAGACTTCCACCGTACGACGGTACTGACGCAGGTCCCCAGAGATCGATGTGGACAATCTCATTCGGTTCGGCGGCGTGGATGTTCGAAGCCGGAGCGACCAATCGACTCCCCTTTCCAAGAATGCAGGGCTCACATTTGATGTTACTATCATAACTCGAGGTAAGGATTCGATCCCGTACAGCCTGACCCAGCGCGCCATCCCTTCTCATCGTCTCGACGTCCTGCACGTTAAGGTGACCGAGCCTGCGGTGCCAACGTGGAAGACTGTCGTCAGCGGACGTGGCTCGGGTAGCGAGGGTGTAGGATGTGTCACTTGCCCTGAAGGTGTAAAGGCCATTGACGAATTGGGCGTTGACGAAGGCTTCACCCTGGTGGGTCACGGTGCAGCGGTTGGGGTCGAAGGCGGTGAGATACCCATCCAGTGCTAGTCGTCGGACTGATAGCAGATTGTAGTGCATCCCCGGAACCAGCAGGACGTTCGACATGGGATGGGCGCCGAGAGTGAGTGTTCCGGTCTTGCTAACAGGTAGGCGAGCGTTGTTGCCAACAATGACCGACCGAGTCGAAGGTTGAAGATCCGACAGCAACGAAGCGTCTCGGACGACGTGTTCAGTGGCGCCAGAGTCGATCACGAACAGCGGGTTTTCGGTATCGGCAGGGGTGAGTAGTGCATACGCATCGAAGTCATTGGACGATCGGATGACACCAACATTCGCGTCAGCAACTTGCTGACCGATTTGGCTGACGTGAGCGTGAGTGTTCAAGTCACCGTACTTTTGCTTGTACTGATCGAGTTTCTGCTCTAGCGCACGACGACAATCGGCGGTATCGTGGGTGTTAGAGTTTGGATGGTGCTGACATCGCTTGTTGCCCCCCTGGTTTGTAGGTCGACGATTGGCGAAACCGCCGGTGAGAGCGTTGTTGGATTGAGACGACGACCGGGGAGTGTTCAGGTGAGCAGCCAGAGCGGTAGAGGTTGTGCTGGACTGTCGCTGACGTTCGTGTTCGGCAGCGATGGCGTTGAAGACGTCGTCCAGGGAGAACTGCTCCTTGGTGCAGAGCATCTGGGAGACTGGCTGGTAGCTCGGAGGTAGACCTTGTAAGATCGCAATTCCGATCCACTCCTGGTCCAGCGTCTTACCACCCTGCGTGATCTCTTGATAGGCGGAACGACATCGCGAGAAGTACTCGAAGACGTCCTCGCCGCATGGATCCCGCCAGACGCTCGCCATAAGGGAGGCAGCTTTCTGCCAGGAGGCGTTTCCGTACTTTGCGAGGACTTCGTCGTAGAGCGCTTGAGGATCGGCCGTGAGACCCGCTCGGACAGCAGGTGAGAGCGAACCTTGAATGGTCGAGTCAATTGTGGTGTAGATCTCTGACCATGCTTTCCGTTTGTTGGTTACAGAGATCGCCGCTTTCTCCGTTTCGGAAGCGCCAACGAGGGTGTACATGGTGTCAATGTAATCCCGGTTGATAAGTCGAGCGACGATGGCTTCACGCCAAGCCGTGACGTTGTTTGGCCCCTTCAAGATGGGGACCAAGACGGAGTGTCTGGAGGAATCCGTGGTGGACGTCATGTTGAACGGTGAGCGTTGCGATTATGACTGGATCCCTGCGATGATACGATGTGATGACCTTGTGTTGTTCTCGAATAGTGATTATCGCAGTTGAGTGTTGCCTGGGCCCATAACCTGAGGAAAGGTGACTTGGAGCTGCGGTGCGACTATTGGAGATCAGACGATTGTACCAAGATAGGTGGTGTATCGTATGAGTATTTTGTCTAAGCAGATACAAGTGAAACTACATACCTATTGGAGATCAGACGATTGTACCAAGATAGGTGGTGTATCGTATGAGTATTTTGTCTGATCTCCAACAGGGCGCCTCAACGGAAAGGCCTATCTACCATCCTACTTATACTCCTGCGCCTTTGCCACATACTTGTGCGCCTTTGTCACATCCGCTCGTATCTACCTGAAAACTTTCCTGAGTCGATAGCCGTAGTGTTGTCGACGCGACCGACTCTCTATCTCCGACTTGTGATTGCCGTAGACACTTGAGGAAGCGCCTACTGCGATTCTGACACGTGTATCATCGAACCAAACAGCCGCTCCCCTGGCTCAAGCAGTCCTCGATCTTTACTGATCCCCAATTAGGGAGATGTCTCACTGTCGCTTCGGACCCGGTCACCGGCGTTTGCTGAGAGGGAGTTGCAGTGCTTTGCGTAGATACCGGGGAGCTGTGTATAGAGATGGGATAGCGCTCGTCGCCGCGGGATGCCCCGTTCGTGAGGTCGGCTATGTGGCTGTTCGCTTCAACGTCGATAAGCTCAGGCGGCAGAAGTTCCAGAAACTTCTCTAGTTGTACTTGAATGTACGTCCACCGCTCAATATGAGGCTCTTGAGTAAACATGCCCTTGCTGAGTTCCTCCTCAATGGCATTTCGGAGAGCAGACAAATTCGCGGTGGAAAATTCTGCAGGGGATAGAACCTTACTCTGGCCTTCACTCGGCTTACTGAAGCGACGCTGAATATCGCTGACAAGTTTGGAGAGGGCCTCTGCTCTCTTGATTGAGAGTCCAGTCGCATATAGGTATATATGGCCTTTGTCAAAGAGCTGCTTCCACATACGCACAAGCTCGTTCAACGCTAGAAGCAAGCCTTGTTCCCGTGATTGAGGGACATCGCTACTCTTGTTCCAACGCACGTGAGGGGAGACCAATTCTTCGATATCTCTCACCAGGTGTCGAAAGCCCGGCTCGTTACTCGCGGAGCTTGAGGGGCTCAATACGGACCGCTCTTCTGTGGCATGAATGCCTTCCCGATCGTTTTTGACTTGGTGTACCGCTTGCGCAAACCTCAGAGCTGTCGATTCGGACGGGTCCGGCCTTGCATTTGCTTTGTTCGATTGATCATCGGACGGCATTGTGCGTCGACTAGTCGTATTTGGGTGAGATGTACTTGGTAACGATCTGCGAGACTTGAGGAAAGGCAAAGGGGGGAAGAGCATGCGGATGTGAGGTCGTCAGGCCGAGTTTGTCAGATAGGTAGTCTCTTTATAGTTGTTGGGAAGAAAGGAAGCTCGATATCTGCGCACATCACTTTGCATTGACAAAGGATGGCTATCAGGGGAAGTGAGCTTTATCAGTAGAGCTGCCAAACAGCTTGCAAAGGCCATCGACTGAACGTCAATCTGTACATATGCCAGACCGTAGGGACCTAGTCCACAAGCCTCTCGTATCGATTTCTTTTGCAGCTTCGCCAAAGGTATATCAGCAGTATCTCTCATGTATTTTCGCTGGCTGATACGTTCAATTGGTGAGTGGTGTGAGCATCTCACAAATCTGTCAATATATAATAGCCAATACTGCTACCCGTGGTACGATACGTGTTGCACATGGTGATGTGATGGTGACGAAGGTGAAGGTGGTGGATACGAGCTTGAATACGGCTATTGAATTCCGCGGATTCACGTTTGACCAGAGTTGGGTCAACCCAATCGGAGCGAATCGACGAATCGAACGCGACCGAGTCACGTGCACCGCGCGGCCGGGAGTCAGCGGGAATGCATCCACCACCGACGAGATCGAGTATAGTCGTGTCTTCTTCATTCCACCTCCTACTCCCTCTTCCCACATCCCACACCGATCCCCAAAATGTTCGCCCGATCCACCGCCGCACGAACCCTCGCCCGACGAGCATTCTCCTCCTCCGCCCGAGCCGAGCGCAAGGTCGCCGTCCTCGGTGCCGGAGGCGGTATCGGACAGCCCATGTCCTTGCTCCTGAAGACGGACCCGTTGGTCACTTCGTTGAGCTTGTACGATATCCGGGGTGCCCCTGGTGTTGCCGCCGATATCTCGCACGTTAACACCAAGGCTAGCTGCAAGGGTTACGAGCAGGCTGAGTGAGTCAACCTCCGGTCTTTTGCCGTCGCGAGTACTCATTTTCTCGATCCCCTCGCAGCATCGCCTCTGCCCTCAAGGGTGCTGAAGTCGTTGTCATCCCCGCTGGTGTCCCCCGAAAGCCCGGAATGACCCGAGACGACTTGTTCGTGAGTGTCCATTTCTCCAAGATCCAGTATTCCAACACTCATCGATCTTCCGCAACTCCTAGAACACCAACGCCTCCATCGTCCGAGACCTCGCCAAGGCATGCGCCGAACACTGCCCCAAGGCCATGATCTGCATCATCTCCAACCCGGTCAACTCGACCGTCCCCATCTTTGCCGAAGTCTTCAAGAAGGCCGGCGTCTTTGACCCCAAGCGATTGTTCGGTGTCACCACCTTGGACGTCGTCCGAGCCAGCACCTTCTTGAGCGGTATCCAGGGTACCGACCCCAAGGACACCCGAGTCACCGTCGTGTACGTTACCACCCTTCCTTTTTCTCGATCCCCGTCACTCATCTCCCTTTTTCCCGAACTTCCAGCGGCGGTCACTCCGGTGTCACCATCGTTCCCCTCCTCTCCCAGACCGAGGTCGCCAAGGGCGTCTCCGGCCAGGCCTACAAGGACCTCGTCAAGCGAATTCAGTTCGGCGGTGATGAAGTCGTCCAGGCCAAGGCCGGAACTGGTTCCGCTACCTTGTCCATGGGTTACGGTATGTCTCTCCTCTTGCGCATCAAATGAATCATGCTGATCTGACGTTCCCTCGTAGCCGGTGCCATCTTCGTCAACTCGTTGATCCGAGGTATGAACGGCGAGAAGAACGTCGTCGAGCCCACCTTCGTCAAGTCCCCCTTGTACGAATCCGAGGGCGTCGAGTTCTTCTCCTCCAACGTCGAATTGGGTGTAAGTCTGGCCTCGCCGCCACTTCCAAAGGTCCTTTGCTGATCACCTTGTCGTCCTGATAGGCCAACGGTGTTGAGAAGATCCACCCCGTCGGTCAGCTCTCCGCCGAAGAGGAAGAGCTCCTCAAGGCATGTCTCCCCGAGTACGTACCCCTCCTCTTCAAGTCTGCGAACACGCCTTTAACCCCTTCCTCCTCCCTCGACAGCCTCAAGAAGAACATCGCCAAGGGCGTCGAGTTTGCCCAGTCTGCTTAAATTCCCAACCGCGCAGCATGAGATATCGTCGTAATGGTATAGAGTGCCGTGTTGTGGGGATTGTAACGGACTGTAAAGGAAACAAAAATGTCATACATGTCTAAAGACTTGTCGATCAGGAGCTCGTAGGCACGTCGCCGCGCCGAATCTGGGCCCAGAACAGGCAGTGAAGGCGGAAAGCTACAACTCTGTATCTGCGTTTTCATCGCGCTGGCGGAAGGGATGAAGACAGTCTCAAAGCATTGTGCTGAGTACCGGAGCCACTCGAACAGCGAGCCCTCTTCCAAATTCCAGAGCCTACCTACATACAGGCTCACACGCGGACATGCGCATTGGCACGTATACTGGCATGGTCAGAGGGTTCCTGGCGGAACAAGATACATGTCATTACAACCTGATGAGAAGCTACAAAAAGGTCTACAAGAAAATCCTCTAAGAAGGACTGGCACACTACAATCTACAACAAGCGAGCAAGGGGTGCCAATCCGCACGACTATGGCCCCTCCGTGAACCCGCTCTTCTTGGCCATCACACCGCCCATGATCGCAGACGCCCGAGGTTTGACCGACTTGTCGCTCTTCTTGCCCGCGTTGGCCGACGTGATCGCGAACGAGCCAGATCGATTCGAAGTTCCGTTCCGGCCGAGGCTGCGCGAGCTGGACGTGCCGCCGGTAACGGCAGACCTGGCACCTGCTCGTCTGCTGTCATTGTTGTCCGGCGCTGCGGCCCAACGCTCAAACTTGGAAAAGTCGTCGTTGCTCTGAAGAATGCGAGCTGGTCAGTAAGATGTACCCGATCGGAACCAACAGCACAAACCTCTTTGCGCAACGACGGCTGCTGATCTCGGCGGCGACTGATCGTGATCTGCGACTCTTCTTGATCCGTGTCCGAATCCGCATAGGCTGGGGGCATCGGCAGGCTGTCAAGTTCGATCGGCTCCTTCTGAAGTGGGCACAGATGTAAGAGTCGATCTCATGACAAGCTGATGAAACTCACCTCCATCGCTTCCTCTCGCTCCCTGTTCTGTTGTGCCATCATTCGGACTTGATCCTCGATGTCGCGAATGCCGATAGACCGCTTGTTTCTGACGATCGGCGCATCTTCCTCTTCATCGTCGTCTTTCGCCTGATCATCCTCCATCGCAACCTGACTTGTACTGGCTTCAGGTTCGTCGTCGTCATCGTCACTCGCCAGTCCGCCTTGATACGCTTGCACAAAGGCCTGCGTTTCGCCGTGAGCTAGAAAAGATAGGCCGTCATCAGCACCAGATCCGCGGGGGATTAGAACAGACTTCTCACCTAATTGCGCCAGATCAGCATTAAGTTCCCGTGCGCGTCTATCCAGCTCTTTGCGCCACTTTTTCCTGGCCTTGCGTTTGTCGTCATCATCTTCGTCGTCACTGCTGAGCACTCCGTCAAGTCCGTCGCGCCGTTTGCCCTTGTATTTTCCCTCGATGACTTCTTGCGCAATCTTTTGCCTTCGGGCGTCTTCCTCTTCGGCGTATTCTCTGCGTCGAAGCGGTCAGCTATTGTCATCACGCACATACATGTGCACATACCGATCGATCTCGGCCCGTCGACGTGCGTCCTCAATCTCCTGCTCTTTGGTTCGGGCGGCATCATCCACCAAGTTCTCCACCACGCCGTCCCCTTCGGCATCATCGTCCTCGTCGTCGAGCCGATTATAGAATCCGTCCTCTTCCAAATCGAGTTCGGCTTCGTTTTCCAAAAACTCTTTCGCGACGCCAGGTAGGGCGCGTGGTCGATCTGCTTTCGGCGGGCTTCGAGCCGCGGCCATCATTCTCTGCAGGACGTCGAGCTTTGCGGGTTCCGGCCGGAACGTTGGTTCTGGCTGAGAAGACGGTACCGCGACATCTTCTTCGTCTTCAGGGGCATCTTCCATGGGCACGTCCGTTTCCGACTCTTCCGCTTGGTCCTGTGGTGGTTCCTCCTCTTCTTCGTCTTCTTGTTCGCGACGACGCTTCAGCCGAGAGAGTGGTGCCGCAGGTGTGGCGTCAAGCGCTTCTGGATCGTCTAGATGCGACGAGGCGTGGATTGAGCGGTATGTCGGCTCGAGCAGCGGCTCTTCGGACGAGATAGGAGCCGTTTGCTGGAAAGGCATCGATTCGTCGTCGATGCTCATCACCGAATCTTGGCCTTGCAGGGGGTTCGCCTTGGGGGTTGTCTGAGTGAAGAGACTATAAGAGATGTCAGTAACAATGACCCTAAGCAAGCACATTTCGACTCACCCTTGAGAATTGAGATACTGCTGCTTGGGAGCCCGTGGCGTGTATCCAGTGTGCGAATCCACGCCCAGATTGGCACCAAATAGTGCCATGTTGCGGTCCTGCGCAGTGGCCGAGACGACGGCGCCGAGGTTGCCGAATGCCAGACCGCCGGCCGCTGGTGTGCCCTGTCGGAGCACATCCAAGCCTTTGCCGACTCCTGGCCCCTGTGTGGCTGCGGTCGCTCCCGGTGCCTGTGTCGCGCCGAAGAATTGGGAAAGGCCTCCGGACTCGCCAAATCCACCGGCAAAGTCGTCGAATCCGCCGCCAAACGATGGCATGACGGGACCTTCAGATTGTTCGCTGAGTTTCCGCGAGATGAGCGACGACTCGGGGACACCCTCCGAGTCGAATTCAACGCGCTTGGGCACGCCGGCTGTCGGGAACCGCGGCGACTCGTCTTCTTCATCGCTGTCGAGCACGGCGGCTCGTTTCCGTTTGCGCTGGCGGAGCTCCTCTTCGGTCTCCTCGGGTGGGTCCACGGAAGTGGCAATGACGGGTTCCGTTGCTTGACCTTCTGGTGTCGCTTCGTCCGCCATGGCGGCGTCTTCCTGTTCGGTGTCGCCGGTTTGTGTCTCTTGCACAAGCACACGATCCTCCATGTCGACGTCGGCTTCGGCGCCGCTGCCGTCCCCTTCGTCAGCGTCACCTTCAGGCGCAAAGTCTTCGTCCTCGGAATCATCGTCGTTCGCCTCGGCTTCCTCTTCCTCCACCTCGCCGAGCGACATCATCCTCTCCTCGGCCCTTCTCGTCTCCTCCAGGACAGCCTCATCGACCAACTGCTCCCGCCGCGGCTGCAACGCCCGACTCTTCAACCCGGACTCGCGCTCCTTTTTCTGCCGCTCGAGCGCGGCCTGCCTCCGCTGCTGCTCCAGCAGATACGCAAGCGACTGCTCGGTCGTGATCGGCGCCTGCTTGTTACTTCCGGCCGTGTTGTAGTCCTTGGTCGCATAGCCTTCGCGATGTCGTTTCCCGGCCTGATCGAATGTCTGCCCGGCATGCTGGAACATGCTCTCCGTCACTTCCTGCCGCGATGTAAAGTTGAGCATACCGTTCCGCTTCCCGCCGTGTTCGCGCTTGACGTCGAGCGCATCCTTGGGGTTCAGGCGGACGTTGCCCCTCTTCGCGGCGGGCTTGACCGGTTTATCGAGAATGACGAGATCCTCGTCGGCGTCACTGAGGTCGACATCGATTTCGGCCGGTTTCCGTGAAACGCCCTTCAAGAACGTCTTGACCTCCTTCCCACTCTTCCCGCTCCCCGGCTTGCCCTCGGCCTCCATTTGCGCCCTCACAGCCGCCTCCTTGCGCGCCCTGAGCGCCCGCTGCTTGTCCTCAAACGCCAGCCGGCGCTTCTCCTCGTCCCGCGTCCGATCCGTGCGCGCGCGAAGCTTCACGAGCGCCTTTAACCCATCCTCATCGTCCGAGTCCGAGTCGGTATCGTCCAGCCCAACAACAAGCGGTTCCGCGGGGTGCGTCTTTCCCTTCCCGGGCACCGGCTGTTTCTTCGTCGGGGTCGCCTGGCCTTCCGGCTGGCGAACTTCGGCCGGCCGCTGCTGGCTCGAATACTGCCCAATCTCGCTATCCGGCGTGGGGACGACGGCGCTGCTCTGCGTCTGCACGTCCGACCGCGGCGGCACGAGCGCGGGCACGGCCGAGACTTGTTGCGAGATCGGTTTGAACGGGATCTTGGCGGATCTGCCGGGCGGCGGGCGATGTCAGGCGATATCAGACGTGATGAATGACGAGCGGGACTTACAGCGCCGAAACGGAGGCGTTGACGAAGCCGGCGACGGAAAACTGCTTGCTCACCCGTGCGAGGTGCACTTCTTTCCCTACACGCGGAAAATCAGCTCATGTTCCCCCACGCGCCACGACGGACGTACCGGCACGCATCTGCGCCGCCTCCTTGTGCATGATCTCTTTCTCCTTTTTCGACAGTTGCTATCGCACGACGAATCCGATCAGCCACCCATTCCCTTACGTCGGGAACGAAAAACTTACCCTCAACGACGGCTTCCCCTTCGCCGGGTGCGCATCCGCCGAATCCTCCGAATCCGACGGCACCGCCGCCTTCCTCCGCGTCTTCCTCACACCCGCCTCCGGAATCGCCGCCGCCGCCTCCTCAGGCTCTCCGGCCGGCGGCGCAGGCTTCGCGCGCTCGAATATCCGGCCCATCGTCTTCTTGAACCCGCCCGTCCCGTCGGACTCGGAAGACTCCTCCCCGGGGGACGCGACGCGCGCGCGCGCCGGTTGACGCGTGGTCGGCGTGCGCTGGGGCGATGGTTGGTCCTCGTCCTCGGATGCAGCGACGACACGGCGCCGACGACGGCTCGGCCCCGCACGTACGCTCGGCGACGCGGGACTGGTCTGTAATCCATCCACCTCGGCCTCCGCATCAACCTCCTGCCTCCCCACTTCAGGCTCCGCTTCTTGCGCGTCGTTCGCATCGCTCGTCTCAACCTTCCGCCGCGCGCGCCGGCGTTCATTCTTCTCCTGCGCACGGTCCAGCAGGCGCTGGTACTCGGGCTGCGAAGAGGGCAGGGCCACCTCCGCGTCCGGTGTGCCTCTTCGCACCGCGGTAGGGGTTCGTTTGTTCCGGGGTGTCGTCGCGTGTTCGTCTTCTTCTTCGGAGGAGGCGGGTGGGGAGGAAGCCCTGATCGTTCGTCTCCGCGGTTTCACGGGCGCCGTCTCTTCCTCCTCCTGCGTCGGCTGCGCGGTATCGGACCGTACGAGCGGATCGGTGCTCGTCAGCGGCGGAAGACTGCTCGACGCGGGCTGCATGACGGCCCTCCTCGCGCGCGCGAGGATATCGTCTGTTTCTGTTGTTTCGTTTGTTGGATCATCGTCTTCCTCCGAGTCGGCCATAAGCTTGCGCCAGTCCGCGCCGGCGCCCTTCTTCAGGCCGTTCCACGGTTTTGGTGATCCCCCGGCGACATCATCGAGAGGCGATGAAGGGGCTTCGTCCCCCGTTCCGTCCGCTGCGCCGGTTCTGTGCGGTCCCTCGTCCTCCGTGGATGGCTCAACGCGTTCTCCCGCCGGGTGTTGGACATTCTTCGCCCTCCCATACGTCCGCTTCACGGGCCGTTGTGTTTCCATCGTGGCTGATGGTTCCTGCAGTGGCGATAACGGTACCACGACCAAACTTGATCAGATGAACGTGATTTGTGCTCGACGTGACTTTCATTAGGGACGCGTCGCGGATCCAAATCACCCCCTGGCCTCCCGGCGGCCGAGGAGGTGGAGGTCGATCGCCACCAGCTGACTCACTCACACAACTTATCGTTGACAAGGTCGCCCCATCTCTTCCGTTTCCCATTCCACTATTCAAGGATGATCGCCACCCAACCCCCACTGCCCATCCCCTCGCCCGTCCCTTTCCCGGTATCTAGTGAAATCCTCCCAACAACCGTCCCCTCCAACGCACCGGACCACTGTCCCGTACGTCCCCCCCCCATGCATCCCCGCTCCACACGCTGACGCCAGCTTCGCAGGGCACGGAATCCACCCTCGCCGGCAAAACCGACGCATGTGACGGATGCCCAAACCAATCAATATGCGCCGAGGGGCCGAAAGGGCCCGACCCGGACTTGCCGGTGATCAGGAAGAGGATGGAGGGCGTGAAGAGGAAAGTGTTGGTTCTTAGTGGCAAGGGGGGCGTCGGGAAGAGTACGTTTACGGCTGGGTTGAGTTGGGCGTTGGCGGCGGATGAGGAGTGTCAGGTGAGTCGAGCGAGCGAGCGGAGCGAGCGAACGAGGCGAATGATTGAGGCGAACGAGGCGAGGCGAGGCGAGGCGAGGCATAAAAACAACCCTCCCTGCACGGCCAGGAGGCTCGTGTCTCCCCGAACGCAGCGACGACTCACGGCTGCTGCGCGGACAGGATATCCTTGTCTTCCAGCGACAGCGAGAATATCGTCGGCTGCGCGGAGCGAGGAATATCGTCGTGCCAGGAGCGAGAACGATCGTCTCCCTCGGCGGAGCTCGCTTCTACTCTCTGAGCGGGGCGAGAACCAATCGCACGCGCAGCAGTCACGCCGGTATCATGTGCGAAGAGAGCGGACGCACGCGAGGGAGGATCAAGCTTGAGCGTAACCCTCCAGCGAAGGGGGCAATGTGCCGTCGGAGTACGTGGCGGATCCTCGATCCGTCGTCGCCTGGCGAGTGCATTTCACCGCAACCTCCTTTTAGAAAATAACGCAAGCTATGCGCTCGAGCTCCTGTCGTCGTCGGACGATGGGTGATCAAGGTCGCGCCGTGGGGGCTCGTTACGATATCGCCGACGACCATTCCTCCCTCGAGCCGAGGGCATTTGGATCGAAGAGATCCGCAGGGTCATGCCGGATCATCTCGTGACGGAAGGCTTTCGCGCCACGGCAGGTCTCGTGGGATGACGGGCAACTATCGAGGTCTTTCGGATCTCGCGCGCTGTCCACTCTCGCTTGCGTACACGTACACTGGTCGTGGCGATCAGTTTCGAGCTCGTTAATCGAGAAGGGCCATTCGGCAGCGCACGCTTCGACCTTGTCGTATCGAGTTTGAGCTATCGGTTGTCGTACCGATCTTGTCTGGCCCATCCTTGTAGAACACACGCCTCATGCCCGACACATACTGACTCCCCACCCATCCCAGACCGGCATCATGGACGTCGACATCTGCGGCCCGTCCATCCCGCTCCTGATGGGCCTCGAAAACTCGACGATCCACACCTCGGCCTCGGGCTGGTCCCCGGCGTACGCGCTCGACAACCTGGCCGTCATGTCGATCGGGTTCATGCTCCCCTCGAAATCCGACGCCGTCATCTGGCGCGGGCCGAAAAAGAACGGGCTGATCAAGCAGTTTTTGAAGGACGTCGAGTGGGGGGATCTCGATTACCTCGTGGTCGATACGCCGCCGGGGACGAGTGACGAGCACCTCAGTATCGTGCAGTACCTGAAGGAGGCCGGGATCGACGGCGCCGTCCTGATCACGACCCCACAAGAAGTCGCGCTGCAAGACGTCCGCAAGGAGATTGATTTCTGCCGCAAAGTCGGCATCCCGATCCTCGGCATTGTCGAAAACATGTCGGGCTTTGTCTGCCCGTCGTGCAAGAATGAATCGCAAATCTTCATCCCCTCGACGGGCGGCGCACAGGCCATGGCGGACGAGCTGGGGATCGAGTTGCTCGGCAAGGTCCCGCTCGATCCGCGGATCGGGATGACGTGTGATCGCGGGCTGAGCTTCTTGGACGAGTTTCCGGACAGCCCGGCGACGGTGGCGTATCTGGATATCGTGGATCGTGAGTCCAGAGTGGCAGCTACGAGGGGTTTTGCTGACTGGTTGTGCAGGTATACGCTCGCTTTTGGGAGATGAATAGGTTGTACAACAGTTGTAGCGTAATACATCATATCGACTAGACAACCTCGCCACCGAGCGCCTCGACGGCTTCCTTGACCGCCTCCTTGGTCGTCACATCCTCATTCGCCCCAACGACCTCTCCCTTCTCCCCTTTCCTCCCGATCTTGACAAACACCTCTTCCAAACCCCCACCCTTCCCGGAGAAACAATACATCCTTGCATACGCACTGCTGACGACGTAACTAAACGCCTCCCCCGCAGGAACCATCACGCTCTCCCCCGCGCTGATCTCCTCGCTCCCGGCGCCGACGGAGAACCTGACCTTGCCCTCGATACACCTGAACAGGGTATGACTGGCGAACCTCATCCGACCCGCCTCGAACGGCCCTTGCGCCGCGTCCGACCGCGCATGCGTGAACGGGGGGAAAGCGTCGCGCGACCCGATCCCGGAGATGAGGGACAGCGCGAACGCGTGGTTGTGTGCGTTTGCGTGCCGGATGAGCGGGGCGCAGGATTGCGAGTTGAGGAAGTAGGCGGGGCCGGTGTCGGCTTTCAGGTAGTACGGGTTTAATCCGTCAGGGATGGTGTTCCTGCCGCCGAAGGCGGGATCAGCACTGTTTCCAGCGGGGATCATTGACGCGGACTCACTCGGCTTCCGACATGGCCACCGCCTCGGGGTAGGAATACTCCCTCTGCGGAACGACATCCTCGCCCGCCTTGATCGCCTCGATGAACAGCGGCACGGGGAACGGCCTCCCGTCGTTCCACGGAAACGTGGGCGAGTCGGTGAACGGTTCGCCGATAAAGTTGAACATCCTGCGCGAAGCGTCAGCGTACGAAGCGGAACGACGAGGAGGGGGGAACGTACTTTGTCCAGTTACCGGGTGAGATGATACCGATGAATTCGTTCTCCGGCGACAAAGGTTGAAACGCATGAACGCATCGCTACGACCCAGCTCTCATCAGTGGCGCACGGGAAAGATTAGAAGAGAGCGACCTACCGGTGGAACCGAGGCAAAGTCGCCCGGGCCCAGGATCCGACACTGGTCGTCCTGCCAGACCTGCATGGTCCCGCGGAGACAGAGAAAGGTGTCGTGCGTCTTTGCGTGGAAGCTAACCCATCACACGGTAAGCTTCTTCTCGAGTGAAGTGACAACATGCGCCAACTCACTGCGCGGGGACCGGCACGTCCGCCCTGGCTCTGGTGTGCACGACCGCAAACTGGTCCTCCGTCTCCTTCGCGGTCGCGAGGTACCGCATCGAAGACCCTGATCCGACGAGGGTGATCGTTTCGCCTTGGTCCGAATCAAGGACGTATGGCTTGCCGGAGGGAAGGGGCGAGGTGTATTCCGGTAGGCGGAGGCTAGGGGTGGGCATGGTGAGGTTGGAGAGTTTGGAGGGCAGGTTGAGCAGGGTTTCCGAGAGGTTTTCGTTGACGATGGGGGACATATTGTGTTTGTGTCTACGAGTGAGGGATTCGTGTGTCCATTGTCTGAGAGGCCTCCAGTCAGACGATTGTGAGTGTTCTAGTTTTATATGTCGTCCTCCTCAACAACGTCCATCGACCGTCACTCCTCACCAACCTGCATTGTCCTAGCTACTTGTAGGAATGCGGGGCTACACCGAGCTACAAATCTCGCCTGACCACCTCGACCGGATCTCCGACATCTCCTCGGATCCTGGACTCAATCTCGCAGGCAAGCTAGAGCAGATCCGCTTGATCTTCAGGTGGGGTAAACCACATGGTGAACACTTTGACTACTTACTTTGACTCTGTGCGGCGCGTCCACCGTCCACTTTGCGGGGCACTTTCTCTTTCGATGACAGTGATGACGACTGAATCTCGGACGGATCTCTGGTAATCTGCTATCATACAACTACCACCCCTCGTCCCCTTCGACTCTGCATACCACTCCAACGCACACCATGGCCCTCTCCAAACTCCCTGCCCTCGGACCCTCGATTAAGGCCCACGCAGACGCGACGTTCGCACTCTACTTTCCCCTCCTCGCCGCACAAGTCGACGCCGGCGTCTTTCTTAAACCGACGGAACACCGCTACGGGCCGCTCGAGAGGCACGCATACGATGTCTACCTCCCTCCTGGAGACGGGGGCAAGGGAAGGCTGAGAACGTTGGTGTTTGTGCATGGTGGAGGGATGGTTCAGGGCGATAAGCAGATACCCGAGAGTAAAGGCGGTGCGCACCGTAACATCGGTACATTCTTCGCGAGTCGGGGATTCCTCGTGGTACGTCTCCCATCCCTCGATCCCGTTGCGTACTGATGGAGATACTCCCGCAGATCATCCCCAACTACCGCCTCCGCTACCCCAACCCCTCCCATCCGCTCTACGAATCACCAAGCAACGCCGCCTTCCCCTCCGGTGGGACCGACATCGCGCTCCTCATGCGGCACCTCTCTTCCCCCGCATGCCATGCCTCTCCACGCATCGCTCACGAGGACTTGACGATCGTCGGCAACTCCGCGGGAGCATGCCACGTCGCCACTTACCTCTACCGCGATGCTATCCCGCACTTTGAAGACTCCATGGCGCCGCTCGTGACCGATCCATCTAATGAACCGGGAATGGAAGAGCTCACCCCGACACGGGCGATGCTGATCGGCATGCCGGCACACTTCCGGCTTGCGGGACCGGAGCGCGCGGCGGTGACGTACGGGTATCATTGTCCGGAGCTTTACGGCACCCCCGGGGCCAAGGATGAGGAGATGCGGAGGGTGGTGGAGGAACGGTGTCCGATTGGGCTCAGGAGGGTTAGCAAGGACCGCACACAGGTGGGGATCATGCTCGCCGAGCTCGACCCCGAGCCCGAAATTGCAGGACCGGTGCGTCATACTTCTTACACATCTCGCCACTTCCGCTGATCATTGCGTCGCAGTCCCGGGAGTTCCTGGCGCTTCATAAAGAGGTCACAGGCCTCCCCGCCGAGGATATCTTTATCAAGAGGCATAACCATATTTCCGTGCCGCTTGGGTTGGGATTGGGCGGGGACGAAGAGGTCTGGGGGGATCAGTTGGTGCAGTGGATCGAGGGGAACTGAAATGGTCCGTCGTTACGTTTGCAAAGTTTGTGACGGGTCAGCGGCGGGAAGGAGGTGTACATTGAAGCGCATTGAAACGCCTGGATGTCACTTGATATCATGAAGCCGAACTCTGGCGATACCAGACTATCAGCCTTCCCGACCAGAATCCGGGCTAGCGTGATCCGAGGTGCGTGTTTTTGTTTCTGGTGCCTGCGTCTGGACTCGAACGAGACCGATGGATTTCTATCTCTCGACTCTATCAGGAGATCCGAAGAATAAGGAAGACGCAGGATGTCCACGGAAGCTGAGTTCAACATAAGTGCTGTCCTGTCGGTATTCTTGAACGAAACCTGAAGAGGCGGAAATAGCCATGTGAGTGCTCACGCACTGCGGTGGATCTCCTTTAAGCAGCGATTTCATATGGTGCGATTTCACCTGCATATATGGAGAAGGCGTGAGCATGGAAAGGGCCTGCACAAGGGCCTGCAGCTGCGTCGCTCTTACACAACAAATTGGCGACCTCTTTGCCCTCTCGGCCGAGAAGATCGCGAGGGATATGGAAGGTCGTGAAACGCCTTTAAACTGATCATCGGCACTCGCTTCTCACAATGCCTTCTTCTTTCGGTCCCACCTTAGCCTGTCGGATGCCACCTCTTATCCGAATCGTTGAGGCTCGTAATTCGCTTCTTCTGACAAGGCGTCGCATGACTTTCAGTGTTTCAGAAGGATCTTCCTGTCCCTTCGATGAACTTAAACAGGTAACATGTGATTCAAGATACGTGTAAAGGGCTCGTCTGAGTCGTCCTTGGGTCATTCGGAAAGTCGGTCCTCGCTCAGGCTGCTCAATAGTTCCCAACGAGAAGACACGAACGAACGCATTTCGCTCGCTGCTCCGCCTCCTCTGACCTGCTCTTCGAACAAGGGGTATATGGAAACAGAACAAAGGGCATCATTTGGCGGGAGTTGCCAATTGCGCTCAGTTGTGAGTGTGCTAAACGGTATTTAAGGCATGAGATCGTCTCACCTCCCCGACGGCTAGTTCCGCACACATATCAACCGATACTTAAACATCGAGCCCGCTGCAAACGTTTGTCGCTGGGTTTATCGTGCAACGACCCGCAACCGGTTCGGTATTCCTTTCTCGCCCATCGCCACTACGTTCGACCAATCATGCCCGCCAGTGAAGAAGGCAGAACAAGTGTTAAGCGAGAACTGTCCTCAGACGATGTAGGAAGAGACAACGGCGACAGCAAAAGCAAAATGATCAAGACAGAACCTTTGGGACTGGACTTCCACGTGAACCTTCCGGACTTCTTGCATGATTGGCCGGAAGCAGAGGGGGAACTGGCCAATCCTGACAACGCTGAGATGCGCAATCAGAGCCACTCTGATGTTGAGGAGAGCTCTTTCGCTGATCCAGCGAGCTCGCGACGAAGTCTTACTCTAGACGACTTGGATCAGCGGGTCAACGACTTACAAGAAAAGTTTTTGATACATGCAGGAAGCAATGAGCGACTCCACCGCCAGAGTCGGGATCGGCAGGTCAGATTAGAGGCAGTAGAGGCGGAGTGCGCTCAGCTAAGAGAGACGGTGAAGCAGCTGGCTAGCGGAGCCTCCGGGACCACGTCTCAGAGCGGTGCGAGCGGTCAGGAAATCAGAGGCTCGTCTCGGCCGGATAGGACGGCGTATCCGACGGGGACGTCCGCGCCGTTCCAGATAGCAAGATACCTGGACGTGCCATTTGGACCTGCGTCCTCTCAGCCAGGTTTCGCGCCTTAGGCGATAAGGATGGAGATGGATGCTCGAAGCAAAACATACACGAGGTACGAAGCAGTCTGGGTACGATGATGTTGCGGGCCTCTCAAACGGCTGCAACTTCCCGAGAATTCTTGAACATCATGGATTACGTCGCCCGGACGCTGAGCGGCCAGATTGCCGAAACGGCACAGATACTAGCGAGTCGGAAATGGGGACAACCTGGACCTACTGGATCGACCTCTAGTGCATACTGCCATGAAAACGCACCTTCGAATCAAGTGAGTTCTGCGCCTGGCCAACAATTATATCAGCCATCGTCCAATGTTCTGGGAAGGCCTGTTTCCGACTTGCCGCCTTGGCCCTAGCGGTGATCTTTTAGTCTGTGTTCCCTATATCAGTTGAAATGGAAGCTATCCCCCTATTACAGTACTGTCCGTACTTATGTGTTGCTTGTATAGCTTCGATTCTTGTTGTAACACAATCTTTCGACAAAGCGCCGTTGAATGGCTCGGGCTGGAGTACTGGAGCTTTCATAGTCTATAGGCATTCATGAAGCCGCAAAGACACGACGTGAACACTGCTGGCACGCCAGTGAGCTGCAGGATTACCTCCAGGTAGAATGAGTCACTTAGCGGTACCCTCTACAAGAATGCGACAGCGAGCTCGCATTACACTGCTGCATCGATTGTTCAGTCTTCCTATCATCAAGTCCTGCCTTCAGCTCAAGCGATCACTTACAGAGAGGTGTGACGCATCGGCAATAGGCTAGCTTTGAGCAGAGACGGTGGATCATATCCACGTTGGTCTTTCTTGGCAGCCTGGATCAAGGGGGAATCTACAGGGTTCCCGTGGCGTCCGATTTTAGGTTTGGAGGAGATCTGCTTTCCAGGACGTACCTGCAAGGTTCCGGGGTGATATATATTATGCTGCAACTACGATCAACTTTCTTTCAGTATCGCCATCATCCGGCGTTGTGAGTATCACCTTGGCTGGCGCTTTCTGCGTAACATCCAGCACGACGCCTTCACTCGCCGCTTCATCCAGATTCGCCATCCTCGACGCATCCTGCTTCGCAGCTCTCCCTTATCCATGCTTTGCTCTCTGTTTGTTCATCGCTATGGCTTGATGAAAGTTGATGTGCAGACGACTTGCGACTGCTGGAACGCCGAGCCATACTGCTGGTCTGTAAGACGTGTCCGACATTGCGAGAGGCATGTGGACCGTGTACGTTGAAGAGGGCAGCGAGGGAACAGAGGACTACAGGAATGGCTTGTCCATGACTATCTGCTACATGATGAGCAACG